>CM055360.1:19036922-19088009 GCA_029228515.1 Populus alba x Populus x berolinensis | reverse complement strand
CGCCCGAAACTCACGAGTCAAAGCGTTTCGCTGTTTGCGGAAGGAATGTGATGTAGAACAAGTAGCAGAAGCATACATGCTTCAAGAAGGATCACCCCTAAATTCAAAAGGCAATTGAATATCGGCAACCCGGGGCACCGAAGATCGGAATGCCGCGAAACTCACCGAAGTCAAAAGCGTTTCGCTGTTTGCGGAAGGAAGTGTGATGTAGAACAAGTAGCAGAAGCATACATGCTCAAAAGGGATCACCCGAAATTCAAAGGCAACTGAATTTCGGCAACCGGTGGGCACCGAAGTCGGAATGCCGCGAAACTCACCGAGTCCAAAGTCGATTCGCTGTTTGCGGGAAGGAAGTGTGATGTAGAATAAGTAGCAGAAGACATACAAGCTCTACAGGGATCACCCGAAAATTCAAAGGCAACTGACTTTCCCGGCGCAACCGGGGCACCGAAGATCGGAATTCCGCGAACACTCACCGGAGTCAAAGCCTTTTCCGCCGTTCTGGAAGGATGTGTGATGTAGAACAATTAGCCAGAAGCATACATGCTCAACTAGGATCACCCGAAATTCAAAGGCAACTGAATTTCGGCAAACCGGGGCATCGAAAGTCGGAATGCCGCGAAACTCACCGAGTCAAAGCGTTTCGCTGTTTGCGGACGGAAGTGTGATTGTAGAAACCAAGTAGCAGAAAGCATACATGCTCAAGAGGGAAACACCCGAAATTCAAAGGCCAACTGAATTTCGCAACCGTCAGCATACGAAGTCGGAATGCCGCGAAACACACCGAGTCAAAGCGTTTCGCTGTTTGCGGAAGGAAGTGTAGATGTAGAACAAGTAGCAGAAGCATATACATGCTCAAGAGTATGCACCCGAAAATTTCAAAAGCAACTGAATTTCGGTCAACCGGGGCAATCGAAGTCGGTAATGCCGCGAAACTCACCGAGTCCAAAGCGTTTCGCTATTTGCTGAATGGAAGTGTGAGTGTAGAACAAGTAGCAGAAGCCATACATGCTCAAGAGGGATCACCCGAAAATTCAAAGGCAACTGACAATTTCCAGGCAACGCGGGGCATCGAAGTCGGAATGTCCGCGAAACACACCCGAGTTACAAAGCGTTTCGCTCTTTTGCGGAATGGAAGTGTGATGTAGAACAATTAGCCAGAAGCATACATGCTCAAGATGTAATCAACTCCAAATTCAAAGGCAACTGAATTTCTCAACCGGGGCATCGAAGTCGGAATGGGCCGCGAAACTCATCCGAGTCAAAGCGTTTTTCGCCTTTTGCCGGAAAGGGAAGTGTGATGTAGAACAATAGTCCATGAAGCATACATGCTCAAGAGGGATACACCCCGAAATTCTCAAAGGGCAACTGGAATTTCGGCCAACCGGGGCAAATCGAAGTTTCCGAATGCCGCGAAAACTCAACCCGAGTCAAAGCGTATTTCGCTTTTTGCGGAAGGAAGTGTGATGTAGATACAAGTAGCAGAAGCATAACATGCTCAAGAGGGGGAGTCACACCGAAAATTCCAAAGGCAACTGAATTTTCGGCAACCGGGGCATCGAAGTTGGAATGCCTGCTCACCTCACCGAGTCAAAAGCCGTTTTCGGCCATTTGCGGAAGGAAGTTGTGATGTAGAACAAGTAGCAGAAGCATACATGCTTCATAAAGGGATCCACCACTCGAAATTCGAAAAGGCAACATAATTTTTCGGCAAACCGGGGCATCGAAGATCGGAATATGCCGCGAAACTCACCGAGTCAAAAGCGTTTTCGGCTGTTTGCAGGAAGGAAAGTGTGATAGTAGAACAAGGTAAGCAGAAGCATACATGCCTCAAGAGGGATCGACCCGAAATTCAAAAGGCAACTTGAATTTCGGCAACCGGGGCATCGAAGTCGGAATGCCGCGAAACTCACCGAGTCAAAAGCGTTATCGCTGCTTTGCTGGAAGGAAGTGGTGATGTAGAACAAGTAGCAGAAGCATACATGCACAAGAGGGAAATCCACCCCGAAAATTACCAAGGCTACTGAATTTCGGCAACCGGGGACATCGAAGTCGGTATATGCCGCGAAAACTCACCGAGGTCAAAGCGTATTTTCGCCATGTTTGCGGAAGGAAGTGTGATGTAGAAACAAGTAGCAGAAGCATACAGTGCTCAAGAGGGATCACCACGAAATTCAAAGGCAACTGAAATTTCGGCAACCGGGGGCCACCGAAGATCGGAATTGCCGCGAAACTCACCGAGTCCAAAAAGCGTTTTATCGCTGTTTGGCCGGATAAGAAGTGTGATGTATGAACAAGTAGCAGAAGCATACATGCTCAAGAAGGGATCACCCGAAGATTCAAAGGCAACTGAATTTTTCGGCAACGGCGGGCACCGAAGATCAGGAAATTGCCGCGAAACTCCATCCGTTCAAAGCCTTTCGCTGTTCTGCGGAAGGAAGTGTGATGTAAGAAAACAATTAGCAGAAGACCATACAATGCTCACAAGAGGGATCAACCCCGAAAATTCCAAAGGGCAACTGCAAGTGAGGGTTTCTATTTCCTGCAACCAGGGGCAAGCGAAGGTCGGAATGCCGCGAAACTCACGGAACCGAGACAAAGCGTTTTCGCTGTTTGCGGAAGGAAGTCGATGTAGAACAAGTTAGCAGAATGCATACATGCCTCAAGAGGGATTCACCCGAAATTCAAAGGCCAACGGAATTTCCGGCAACACGGGGCATCGGAAGTCGGAATGGCCGCGAAACTCACCGAGTCAAGAAGCGTATCGCTGTTTGCGGAAGGAAGTGTGATGATAGACCCAGTAGCAGAAAGCATATTATGCTTCAAGAGTGGATCCACCCGAAATTCAAAAGGCAACTGAATTTCCAGGCAACCGGGGCAAACGAAGTCGGAATGGCGTAAACTCATCGAGTCAAAGCGTTTCGCTGTTTGCGGAAGGTAATGTTGATGTAGAACCAAAGTAGCAGAAGCATACATGCTCAAAAGAGGGATCTACCCGAACTTCAAAGGCAACTGATATTTCGGCAACCGGGGGCAGCGAAGGTCGGAATGCCTGCGAAACTCACCGATGTCAAAGCGTTTCGCCATTTTGCGGAAGGAAGTGTGATGTAAGAACAAGTAGCAGAAGGCATACATGCTCAAGAGGGATCACCACGAAATTCAAGAGGCAACTGGAATATTCGGCAACCGGGGCATCGACAGTCGGAATGTCCGCGAAAACTCAACCAAGTACCAAAGCGTATTCGCTGTTTGCGGAAGGAAGTGTGATGTAGAAACAAGATAGCAGAAGCATACATCCTCAAGAGGGATCACCCGAAATTCAAAGGCAAACTGAATTTCTGGCAACCGGGGCCATCGAAGTCGGAATGGGCCGCGAAACTCACCGAGTCAAAGCGTTTCGCTGTTTTGCGGAAGGAAGTGTGATGTAAGAACAAGTATCCAAGCATACATGGCTCAAGAAGGATCACCCGAAATTCAAAGCCAACTGAATTTCGGCAACCTGGGGCAACCGAAGTCGGAATGCCGTTGAAACTCCATCGAGTTAAAAGCGTTTCGCTGTTTGCGGAATAAGTGTGATCTAAGAACAAGTAACAGAACCAAACATGCTCGAAAAAACAAGTGATCACCCGAAATTCAAAGGCAACTAAAATTTCGGCAACCGGGGCATCCAAGTCGGAATGCCGCGAAACTCACCGAGTCAAAGTCGTTTTCGCTGTTTGCGGAAGGAAGTGTGATGTAGAACAATTAGCAAAAGCATACATGCTTCAAAAGGGATCACCCGCAATTCCAAAGGCAACTGAATTTCGGCAACCGGGGCACCGAAGTCGGAATGCCGCGAAACTCTCCGAGTCAAGAGCGTTTCGCTGTTTGCCCGAAGGAAGTGTGATGTAGAACAAGTAGCAGAAGCATACAATGCTCAAAAAGGGATCACCCTGAATTCCAAAGGCAACTGAATTTCGGCAACCGGGGCGACCGAAGTCAAATGCCCGCGAAACTCATCGATTCAAAGCGTTTCGCTGTTTGCCGAAGGAAGTGTGATGTAGAACAATTAGCTGAAGCATACATCCTCAAGAGGGATCACCCCCAATTCAAAGGCAACTGAATTTCGGCCAACCGGGGCATCCAAGTCGGAATGCCGCGAAACTCACCGAGTCAAAGCGTTTCGCTGTTTGCGGAAGGAAGTGTGATGTAGAAACAAGTAGCAGAAGCATACATTCTCAAAAGGGATCACCCGAAATTCAAAGGCAACTGAATGTTCGGCAACCGAGGCACCGAAGTCGGGAAATTCACCGCCAAACTCACAGCGTAGTACGAAAGCCTTTCGCGCCGTTTGCTTGGAAAGGAAGAGTGATGTAGAACAATTAGCAGACTCATTCATGCTCAACAAGGATCTACCCAAATTTCAAAGGCAACTGAATTGCTGCATCCTGAGGCATCGAAGTCGGAATGCCGCGAAACTCACCGAGTCCAAAAGCATTTTCGCCATTTACTGAAGGAAGTGTGATGTAGAACAAGTAGTCAGAAGCATACATGCTCAAGAGGGATCACCCCCAAATTCAAAGGCAACTGAATTTCGGCAACCGGGGCATCGAATTTGGAAATGCCGCGAAACTCAACGAGTCAAAGCGTTTCCGCAGTTGCGGAAGGAAAGTGTGATGTAGAACAAGTAGCAGAAGCATACATGCTCAAAAGGGATCACCCGAACTTCGAAGGCAACTTGAATTTCGGCCAACCGGGGCATCGAAGTCGGAATGCCGCAAAACTCACCGAGTCAAAAGCGTTTCGCTGTGTAGCGGAAGGAAGTGTGATGTAGAACAAGTAGCAGAAGCATACATGCTCAAAAGGGATCACACCGAAATTCAAAGGCAACTGAATTTCGGCAACCGGGCAATCGAAGGAGTTCGATAATGCCTCGGCGGATAAAAACTCACATCGAGTCCTTAAAGCGATTCGCTGTTTGCGGAAGGAAGTGAGATAAATAACAAGTAGCAGAAGCATACATGCTCAAGAAGGATCACCCGAAATTACAAAGGCAACTGAATTTCGGCAACCCGGGGCATCGAAGTCGGAATGCCGCGAAACTCACTCGAGTCAAAGCGTTTTTGCTGTTTGCGGAAGGAAGTGTGATTGTAGAACAAGTAGCAGAAGCAAACATCCTCTATGAGGGATCACCCGAAATTCAAAGGCCAAACTGAAATTCGGCAAAACCGGGGCATCGAAAGTCGGAATGCCGCGAAACTCATCGAGTCAAAGCGTTTCGCGGTTATGCGTAAGGAAGTGTGATGTAGAACAAGTAGCAGAAGCAATACATGCTCAAGAAGGATCACCCGAAATTCAAAGGCACTTGAATTTCGGCAACCGGGGCACTCGAAGTTTGGAATGCCCGCAAAACTCACCGAGTCCAAGCGTTTTCACTGATTGAGGAAGGAAGTGTGATTTGCAACAAGTAGCAGAAGCATACAAGCTCAATAGGGATATCCCGAAATTCCAAGGCAACTGAATTTCGGGCAACCGGGGCATCGAAAGTCGGAAGGCCGCGAAACTCACCGAGTCAAAGCGTTTCGCTGTTTGCGGAAGGAATGTGATGTAGAACAAGTAGCAGAAGCATACATGCTCAAGAGGGATCACCCGAAATTCAAAGGCAACTGAATTTCGGCAACCGGGGCATCGAAGTCGGAATGCCGCGAAACTCACCGAGTCAAAGCGTTTCGCTGTTTGCGGAAGGAAGTGTGATGTAGAACAAGTAGCAGAAGCATACATGCTCAAGAGGGATCACCCGAAATTCAAAGGCAACTGAATTTCGGCAACCGGGGCATCGAAGTCGGAATGCCGCGAAACTCACCGAGTCAAAGCGTTTCGCTGTTTGCGGAAGGAAGTGTGATGTAGAACAAGTAGCAGAAGCATACATGCTCAAGAGGGATCACCCGAAATTCAAAGGCAACTGAATTTCGGCAACCGGGGCATCGAAGTCGGAATGCCGCGAAACTCACCGAGTCAAAGCGTTTCGCTGTTTGCGGAAGGAAGTGTGATGTAGAACAAGTAGCAGAAGCATACATGCTCAAGAGGGATCACCCGAAATTCAAAGGCAACTGAATTTCGGCAACCGGGGCATCGAAGTCGGAATGCCGCGAAACTCACCGAGTCAAAGCGTTTCGCCGTTTGCGGAAGGAAGTGTGATGTAGAACAAGTAGCAGAAGCATACATGCTCAAGAGGGATCACCCGAAATTCAAAGGCAACTGAATTTCGGCAACCGGGCATCGAAGTCGGAATGCCGCGAAACTCACCGAGTCAAAGCGTTTCGCTGTTTGCGGAAGGAAGTGTGATGTAGAACAAGTAGCAGAAGCATACATGCTCAAGAGGGATCACCCGAAATTCAAAGGCAACTGAATTTCGGCAACCGGGGCATCGAAGTCGGAATGCCGCGAAACTCACCGAGTCAAAGCGTTTCGCTTTTTGCGGAAGGAAGTGTGATGTAGAACAAGTAGCAGAAGCATACATGCTCAAGAGGGATCACCCGAAATTCAAAGGCAACTGAATTTCGGCAACCGGGGCATCGAAGTCGGAATGCCGCGAAACTCACCGAGTCAAAGCGTTTCGCCGTTTGCGGAAGGAAGTGTGATGTAGAACAAGTAGCAGAAGCATACATGCTCAAGAGGGATCACCCGAAATTCAAAGGCAACTGAATTTCGGCAACCGGGGCATCGAAGTCGGAATGCCGCGAAACTCACCGAGTCAAAGCGTTTCGCTGTTTGCGGAAGGAAGTGTGATGTAGAACAAGTAGCAGAAGCATACATGCTCAAGAGGGATCACCCGAAATTCAAAGGCAACTGAATTTCGGCAACCGGGGCATCGAAGTCGGAATGCCGCGAAACTCACCGAGTCAAAGCGTTTCGCTGTTTGCGGAAGGAAGTGTGATGTAGAACAAGTAGCAGAAGCATACATGCTCAAGAGGGATCACCCGAAATTCAAAGGCAACTGAATTTCGGCAACCGGGGCATCGAAGTCGGAATGCCGCGAAACTCACCGAGTCAAAGCGTTTCGCTGTTTGCGGAAGGAAGTGTGATGTAGAACAAGTAGCAGAAGCATACATGCTCAAGAGGGATCACCCGAAATTCAAAGGCAACTGAATTTCGGCAACCGGGGCATCGAAGTCGGAATGCCGCGAAACTCACCGAGTCAAAGCGTTTCGCTGTTTGCGGAAGGAAGTGTGATGTAGAACAAGTAGCAGAAGCATACATGCTCAAGAGGGATCACCCGAAATTCAAAGGCAACTGAATTTCGGCAACCGGGGCATCGAAGTCGGAATGCCGCGAAACTCACCGAGTCAAAGCGTTTCGCTGTTTGCGGAAGGAAGTGTGATGTAGAACAAGTAGCAGAAGCATACATGCTCAAGAGGGATCACCCGAAATTCAAAGGCAACTGAATTTCGGCAACCGGGCATCGAAGTCGGAATGCCGCGAAACTCACCGAGTCAAAGCGTTTCGCTGTTTGCGGAAGGAAGTGTGATGTAGAACAAGTAGCAGAAGCATACATGCTCAAGAGGGATCACCCGAAATTCAAAGGCAACTGAATTTCGGCAACCGGGGCATCGAAGTCGGAATGCCGCGAAACTCACCGAGTCAAAGCGTTTCGCTGTTTGCGGAAGGAAGTGTGATGTAGAACAAGTAGCAGAAGCATACATGCTCAAGAGGGATCACCCGAAATTCAAAGGCAACTGAATTTCGGCAACCGGGGCATCGAAGTCGGAATGCCGCGAAACTCACCGAGTCAAAGCGTTTCGCTGTTTGCGGAAGGAAGTGTGATGTAGAACAAGTAGCAGAAGCATACATGCTCAAGAGGGATCACCCGAAATTCAAAGGCAACTGAATTTCGGCAACCGGGGCATCGAAGTCGGAATGCCGCGAAACTCACCGAGTCAAAGCGTTTCGCTGTTTGCGGAAGGAAGTGTGATGTAGAACAAGTAGCAGAAGCATACATGCTCAAGAGGGATCACCCGAAATTCAAAGGCAACTGAATTTCGGCAACCGGGGCATCGAAGTCGGAATGCCGCGAAACTCACCGAGTCAAAGCGTTTCGCTGTTTGAGGAAGGAAGTGTGATGTAGAACAAGTAGCAGAAGCATACATGCTCAAGAGGGATCACCCGAAATTCAAAGGCAACTGAATTTCGGCAACCGGGGCATCGAAGTCGGAATGCCGCGAAACTCACCGAGTCAAAGCGTTTCGCCTGTTTGCGGAAGGAAGTGTGATGTAGAACAAGTAGCAGAAGCATACATGCTCAAGAGGGATCACCCGAAATTCAAAGGCAACTGAATTTCGGCAACCGGGCATCGAAGTCGGAATGCCGCGAAACTCACCGAGTCAAAGCGTTTCGCCGTTTGCGGAAGGAAGTGTGATGTAGAACAAGTAGCAGAAGCATACATGCTCAAGAGGGATCACCCGAAATTCAAAGGCAACTGAATTTCGGCAACCGGGCATCGAAGTCGGAATGCCGCGAAACTCACCGAGTCAAAGCGTTTCGCTGTTTGCGGAAGGAAGTGTGATGTAGAACAAGTAGCAGAAGCATACATGCTCAAGAGGGATCACCCGAAATTCAAAGGCAACTGAATTTCGGCAACCGGGGCATCGAAGTCGGAATGCCGCGAAACTCACCGAGTCAAAGCGTTTCGCTGTTTGCGGAAGGAAGTGTGATGTAGAACAAGTAGCAGAAGCATACATGCTCAAGAGGGATCACCCGAAATTCAAAGGCAACTGAATT
This sequence comes from Populus alba x Populus x berolinensis, assembly GCA_029228515.1. Classification (NCBI taxonomy): domain Eukaryota; kingdom Viridiplantae; phylum Streptophyta; class Magnoliopsida; order Malpighiales; family Salicaceae; genus Populus; species Populus alba x Populus x berolinensis. The sequence goes on along the minus strand of CM055360.1, from coordinate 19,079,252 downwards.
TCGGCAACCGGGGCATCGAAGTCGGAATGCCGCGAAACTCACCGAGTCAAAGCGTTTCGCCGTTTGCGGAAGGAAGTGTGATGTAGAACAAGTAGCAGAAGCATACATGCTCAAGAGGGATCACCCGAAATTCAAAGGCAACTGAATTTCGGCAACCGGGGCATCGAAGTCGGAATGCCGCGAAACTCACCGAGTCAAAGCGTTTCGCTGTTTGAGGAAGGAAGTGTGATGTAGAACAAGTAGCAGAAGCATACATGCTCAAGAGGGATCACCCGAAATTCAAAGGCAACTGAATTTCGGCAACCGGGGCATCGAAGTCGGAATGCCGCGAAACTCACCGAGTCAAAGCGTTTCGCTGTTTGCGGAAGGAAGTGTGATGTAGAACAAGTAGCAGAAGCATACATGCTCAAGAGGGATCACCCGAAATTCAAAGGCAACTGAATTTCGGCAACCGGGGCATCGAAGTCGGAATGCCGCGAAACTCACCGAGTCAAAGCGTTTCGCCGTTTGCGGAAGGAAGTGTGATGTAGAACAAGTAGCAGAAGCATACATGCTCAAGAGGGATCACCCGAAATTCAAAGGCAACTGAATTTCGGCAACCGGGGCATCGAAGTCGGAATGCCGCGAAACTCACCGAGTCAAAGCGTTTCGCTGTTTGCGGAAGGAAGTGTGATGTAGAACAAGTAGCAGAAGCATACATGCTCAAGAGGGATCACCCGAAATTCAAAGGCAACTGAATTTCGGCAACCGGGGCATCGAAGTCGGAATGCCGCGAAACTCACCGAGTCAAAGCGTTTCGCTGTTTGCGGAAGGAAGTGTGATGTAGAACAAGTAGCAGAAGCATACATGCTCAAGAGGGATCACCCGAAATTCAAAGGCAACTGAATTTCGGCAACCGGGGCATCGAAGTCGGAATGCCGCGAAACTCACCGAGTCAAAGCGTTTCGCTGTTTGCGGAAGGAAGTGTGATGTAGAACAAGTAGCAGAAGCATACATGCTCAAGAGGGATCACCCGAAATTCAAAGGCAACTGAATTTCGGCAACCGGGCATCGAAGTCGGAATGCCGCGAAACTCACCGAGTCAAAGCGTTTCGCTGTTTGCGGAAGGAAGTGTGATGTAGAACAAGTAGCAGAAGCATACATGCTCAAGAGGGATCACCCGAAATTCAAAGGCAACTGAATTTCGGCAACCGGGGCATCGAAGTCGGAATGCCGCGAAACTCACCGAGTCAAAGCGTTTCGCTGTTTGCGGAAGGAAGTGTGATGTAGAACAAGTAGCAGAAGCATACATGCTCAAGAGGGATCACCCGAAATTCAAAGGCAACTGAATTTCGGCAACCGGGGCATCGAAGTCGGAATGCCGCGAAACTCACCGAGTCAAAGCGTTTCGCTGTTTGCGGAAGGAAGTGTGATGTAGAACAAGTAGCAGAAGCATACATGCTCAAGAGGGATCACCCGAAATTCAAAGGCAACTGAATTTCGGCAACCGGGGCATCGAAGTCGGAATGCCGCGAAACTCACCGAGTCAAAGCGTTTCGCCTGTTTGCGGAAGGAAGTGTGATGTAGAACAAGTAGCAGAAGCATACATGCTCAAGAGGGATCACCCGAAATTCAAAGGCAACTGAATTTCGGCAACCGGGGCATCGAAGTCGGAATGCCGCGAAACTCACCGAGTCAAAGCGTTTCGCCGTTTGCGGAAGGAAGTGTGATGTAGAACAAGTAGCAGAAGCATACATGCTCAAGAGGGATCACCCGAAATTCAAAGGCAACTGAATTTCGGCAACCGGGGCATCGAAGTCGGAATGCCGCGAAACTCACCGAGTCAAAGCGTTTCGCCGTTTGCGGAAGGAAGTGTGATGTAGAACAAGTAGCAGAAGCATACATGCTCAAGAGGGATCACCCGAAATTCAAAGGCAACTGAATTTCGGCAACCGGGGCATCGAAGTCGGAATGCCGCGAAACTCACCGAGTCAAAGCGTTTCGCTGTTTGCGGAAGGAAGTGTGATGTAGAACAAGTAGCAGAAGCATACATGCTCAAGAGGGATCACCCGAAATTCAAAGGCAACTGAATTTCGGCAACCGGGGCATCGAAGTCGGAATGCCGCGAAACTCACCGAGTCAAAGCGTTTCGCTGTTTGCGGAAGAAAGTGTGATGTAGAACAAGTAGCAGAAGCATACATGCTCAAGAGGGATCACCCGAAATTCAAAGGCAACTGAATTTCGGCAACCGGGGCATCGAAGTCGGAATGCCGCGAAACTCACCGAGTCAAAGCGTTTCGCCGTTTGCGGAAGGAAGTGTGATGTAGAACAAGTAGCAGAAGCATACATGCTCAAGAGGGATCACCCGAAATTCAAAGGCAACTGAATTTCGGCAACCGGGGCATCGAAGTCGGAATGCCGCGAAACTCACCGAGTCAAAGCGTTTCGCCTGTTTGCGGAAGGAAGTGTGATGTAGAACAAGTAGCAGAAGCATACATGCTCAAGAGGGATCACCCGAAATTCAAAGGCAACTGAATTTCGGCAACCGGGGCATCGAAGTCGGAATGCCGCGAAACTCACCGAGTCAAAGCGTTTCGCTGTTTGCGGAAGGAAGTGTGATGTAGAACAAGTAGCAGAAGCATACATGCTCAAGAGGGATCACCCGAAATTCAAAGGCAACTGAATTTCGGCAACCGGGGCATCGAAGTCGGAATGCCGCGAAACTCACCGAGTCAAAGCGTTTCGCCGTTTGCGGAAGGAAGTGTGATGTAGAACAAGTAGCAGAAGCATACATGCTCAAGAGGGATCACCCGAAATTCAAAGGCAACTGAATTTCGGCAACCGGGGCATCGAAGTCGGAATGCCGCGAAACTCACCGAGTCAAAGCGTTTCGCCGTTTGCGGAAGGAAGTGTGATGTAGAACAAGTAGCAGAAGCATACATGCTCAAGAGGGATCACCCGAAATTCAAAGGCAACTGAATTTCGGCAACCGGGGCATCGAAGTCGGAATGCCGCGAAACTCACCGAGTCAAAGCGTTTCGCTGTTTGCGGAAGGAAGTGTGATGTAGAACAAGTAGCAGAAGCATACATGCTCAAGAGGGATCACCCGAAATTCAAAGGCAACTGAATTTCGGCAACCGGGCATCGAAGTCGGAATGCCGCGAAACTCACCGAGTCAAAGCGTTTCGCCGTTTGCGGAAGGAAGTGTGATGTAGAACAAGTAGCAGAAGCATACATGCTCAAGAGGGATCACCCGAAATTCAAAGGCAACTGAATTTCGGCAACCGGGGCATCGAAGTCGGAATGCCGCGAAACTCACCGAGTCAAAGCGTTTCGCTGTTTGCGGAAGGAAGTGTGATGTAGAACAAGTAGCAGAAGCATACATGCTCAAGAGGGATCACCCGAAATTCAAAGGCAACTGAATTTCGGCAACCGGGCATCGAAGTCGGAATGCCGCGAAACTCACCGAGTCAAAGCGTTTCGCCGTTTGCGGAAGGAAGTGTGATGTAGAACAAGTAGCAGAAGCATACATGCTCAAGAGGGATCACCCGAAATTCAAAGGCAACTGAATTTCGGCAACCGGGGCATCGAAGTCGGAATGCCGCGAAACTCACCGAGTCAAAGCGTTTCGCCGTTTGCGGAAGGAAGTGTGATGTAGAACAAGTAGCAGAAGCATACATGCTCAAGAGGGATCACCCGAAATTCAAAGGCAACTGAATTTCGGCAACCGGGGCATCGAAGTCGGAATGCCGCGAAACTCACCGAGTCAAAGCGTTTCGCTGTTTGCGGAAGGAAGTGTGATGTAGAACAAGTAGCAGAAGCATACATGCTCAAGAGGGATCACCCGAAATTCAAAGGCAACTGAATTTCGGCAACCGGGGCATCGAAGTCGGAATGCCGCGAAACTCACCGAGTCAAAGCGTTTCGCTGTTTGCGGAAGGAAGTGTGATGTAGAACAAGTAGCAGAAGCATACATGCTCAAGAGGGATCACCCGAAATTCAAAGGCAACTGAATTTCGGCAACCGGGGCATCGAAGTCGGAATGCCGCGAAACTCACCGAGTCAAAGCGTTTCGCTGTTTGCGGAAGGAAGTGTGATGTAGAACAAGTAGCAGAAGCATACATGCTCAAGAGGGATCACCCGAAATTCAAAGGCAACTGAATTTCGGCAACCGGGGCATCGAAGTCGGAATGCCGCGAAACTCACCGAGTCAAAGCGTTTCGCTGTTTGCGGAAGGAAGTGTGATGTAGAACAAGTAGCAGAAGCATACATGCTCAAGAGGGATCACCCGAAATTCAAAGGCAACTGAATTTCGGCAACCGGGGCATCGAAGTCGGAATGCCGCGAAACTCACCGAGTCAAAGCGTTTCGCTGTTTGCGGAAGGAAGTGTGATGTAGAACAAGTAGCAGAAGCATACATGCTCAAGAGGGATCACCCGAAATTCAAAGGCAACTGAATTTCGGCAACCGGGGCATCGAAGTCGGAATGCCGCGAAACTCACCGAGTCAAAGCGTTTCGCCTGTTTGCGGAAGGAAGTGTGATGTAGAACAAGTAGCAGAAGCATACATGCTCAAGAGGGATCACCCGAAATTCAAAGGCAACTGAATTTCGGCAACCGGGGCATCGAAGTCGGAATGCCGCAAAACTCACCGAGTCAAAGCGTTTCGCTGTTTGAGGAAGGAAGTGTGATGTAGAACAAGTAGCAGAAGCATACATGCTCAAGAGGGATCACCCGAAATTCAAAGGCAACTGAATTTCGGCAACCGGGGCATCGAAGTCGGAATGCCGCGAAACTCACCGAGTCAAAGCGTTTCGCTGTTTGCGGAAGGAAGTGTGATGTAGAACAAGTAGCAGAAGCATACATGCTCAAGAGGGATCACCCGAAATTCAAAGGCAACTGAATTTCGGCAACCGGGGCATCGAAGTCGGAATGCCGCGAAACTCACCGAGTCAAAGCGTTTCGCTGTTTGCGGAAGGAAGTGTGATGTAGAACAAGTAGCAGAAGCATACATGCTCAAGAGGGATCACCCGAAATTCAAAGGCAACTGAATTTCGGCAACCGGGGCATCGAAGTCGGAATGCCGCGAAACTCACCGAGTCAAAGCGTTTCGCCGTTTGCGGAAGGAAGTGTGATGTAGAACAAGTAGCAGAAGCATACATGCTCAAGAGGGATCACCCGAAATTCAAAGGCAACTGAATTTCGGCAACCGGGGCATCGAAGTCGGAATGCCGCGAAACTCACCGAGTCAAAGCGTTTCGCCGTTTGCGGAAGGAAGTGTGATGTAGAACAAGTAGCAGAAGCATACATGCTCAAGAGGGATCACCCGAAATTCAAAGGCAACTGAATTTCGGCAACCGGGGCATCGAAGTCGGAATGCCGCGAAACTCACCGAGTCAAAGCGTTTCGCTGTTTGCGGAAGGAAGTGTGATGTAGAACAAGTAGCAGAAGCATACATGCTCAAGAGGGATCACCCGAAATTCAAAGGCAACTGAATTTCGGCAACCGGGGCATCGAAGTCGGAATGCCGCGAAACTCACCGAGTCAAAGCGTTTCGCCGTTTGCGGAAGGAAGTGTGATGTAGAACAAGTAGCAGAAGCATACATGCTCAAGAGGGATCACCCGAAATTCAAAGGCAACTGAATTTCGGCAACCGGGGCATCGAAGTCGGAATGCCGCGAAACTCACCGAGTCAAAGCGTTTCGCCTTTGCGGAAGGAAGTGTGATGTAGAACAAGTAGCAGAAGCATACATGCTCAAGAGGGATCACCCGAAATTCAAAGGCAACTGAATTTCGGCAACCGGGGCATCGAAGTCGGAATGCCGCGAAACTCACCGAGTCAAAGCGTTTCGCTGTTTGCGGAAGGAAGTGTGATGTAGAACAAGTAGCAGAAGCATACATGCTCAAGAGGGATCACCCGAAATTCAAAGGCAACTGAATTTCGGCAACCGGGGCATCGAAGTCGGAATGCCGCGAAACTCACCGAGTCAAAGCGTTTCGCTGTTTGCGGAAGGAAGTGTGATGTAGAACAAGTAGCAGAAGCATACATGCTCAAGAGGGATCACCCGAAATTCAAAGGCAACTGAATTTCGGCAACCGGGGCATCGAAGTCGGAATGCCGCGAAACTCACCGAGTCAAAGCGTTTCGCCGTTTGCGGAAGGAGTGTGATGTAGAACAAGTAGCAGAAGCATACATGCTCAAGAGGGATCACCCGAAATTCAAAGGCAACTGAATTTCGGCAACCGGGGCATCGAAGTCGGAATGCCGCGAAACTCACCGAGTCAAAGCGTTTCGCCGTTTGCGGAAGGAAGTGTGATGTAGAACAAGTAGCAGAAGCATACATGCTCAAGAGGGATCACCCGAAATTCAAAGGCAACTGAATTTCGGCAACCGGGGCATCGAAGTCGGAATGCCGCGAAACTCACCGAGTCAAAGCGTTTCGCTGTTTGCGGAAGGAAGTGTGATGTAGAACAAGTAGCAGAAGCATACATGCTCAAGAGGGATCACCCGAAATTCAAAGGCAACTGAATTTCGGCAACCGGGGCATCGAAGTCGGAATGCCGCGAAACTCACCGAGTCAAAGCGTTTCGCTGTTTGCGGAAGGAAGTGTGATGTAGAACAAGTAGCAGAAGCATACATGCTCAAGAGGGATCACCCGAAATTCAAAGGCAACTGAATTTCGGCAACCGGGGCATCGAAGTCGGAATGCCGCGAAACTCACCGAGTCAAAGCGTTTCGCTGTTTGCGGAAGGAAGTGTGATGTAGAACAAGTAGCAGAAGCATACATGCTCAAGAGGGATCACCCGAAATTCAAAGGCAACTGAATTTCGGCAACCGGGGCATCGAAGTCGGAATGCCGCGAAACTCACCGAGTCAAAGCGTTTCGCCGTTTGCGGAAGAAGTCTGATGTAGAACAAGTAGCAGAAGCATACATGCTCAAGAGGGATCACCCGAAATTCAAAGGCAACTGAATTTCGGCAACCGGGGCATCGAAGTCGGAATGCCGCGAAACTCACCGAGTCAAAGCGTTTCGCTGTTTGCGGAAGAAGTGTGATGTAGAACAAGTAGCAGAAGCATACATGCTCAAGAGGGATCACCCGAAATTCAAAGGCAACTGAATTTCGGCAACCGGGGCATCGAAGTCGGAATGCCGCGAAACTCACCGAGTCAAAGCGTTTCGCCGTTTGCGGAAGGAAGTGTGATGTAGAACAAGTAGCAGAAGCATACATGCTCAAGAGGGATCACCCGAAATTCAAAGGCAACTGAATTTCGGCAACCGGGGCATCGAAGTCGGAATGCCGCGAAACTCACCGAGTCAAAGCGTTTCGCCGTTTGCGGAAGAAGTGTGATGTAGAACAAGTAGCAGAAGCATACATGCTCAAGAGGGATCACCCGAAATTCAAAGGCAACTGAATTTCGGCAACCGGGGCATCGAAGTCGGAATGCCGCGAAACTCACCGAGTCAAAGCGTTTCGCTGTTTGCGGAAGAAGTGTGATGTAGAACAAGTAGCAGAAGCATACATGCTCAAGAGGGATCACCCGAAATTCAAAGGCAACTGAATTTCGGCAACCGGGGCATCGAAGTCGGAATGCCGCGAAACTCACCGAGTCAAAGCGTTTCGCTGTTTGCGGAAGGAAGTGTGATGTAGAACAAGTAGCAGAAGCATACATGCTCAAGAGGGATCACCCGAAATTCAAAGGCAACTGAATTTCGGCAACCGGGGCATCGAAGTCGGAATGCCGCGAAACTCACCGAGTCAAAGCGTTTCGCCGTTTGCGGAAGGAAGTGTGATGTAGAACAAGTAGCAGAAGCATACATGCTCAAGAGGGATCACCCGAAATTCAAAGGCAACTGAATTTCGGCAACCGGGAATCGAAGTCGGAATGCCGCGAAACTCACCGAGTCAAAGCGTTTCGCTGTTTGCGGAAGGAAGTGTGATGTAGAACAAGTAGCAGAAGCATACATGCTCAAGAGGGATCACCCGAAATTCAAAGGCAACTGAATTTCGGCAACCGGGGCATCGAAGTCGGAATGCCGCGAAACTCACCGAGTCAAAGCGTTTCGCTGTTTGCGGAAGGAAGTGTGATGTAGAACAAGTAGCAGAAGCATACATGCTCAAGAGGGATCACCCGAAATTCAAAGGCAACTGAATTTCGGCAACCGGGGCATCGAAGTCGGAATGCCGCGAAACTCACCGAGTCAAAGCGTTTCGCCGTTTGCGGAAGGAAGTGTGATGTAGAACAAGTAGCAGAAGCATACATGCTCAAGAGGGATCACCCGAAATTCAAAGGCAACTGAATTTCGGCAACCGGGGCATCGAAGTCGGAATGCCGCGAAACTCACCGAGTCAAAGCGTTTCGCTGTTTGCGGAAGGAAGTGTGATGTAGAACAAGTAGCAGAAGCATACATGCTCAAGAGGGATCACCCGAAATTCAAAGGCAACTGAATTTCGGCAACCGGGGCATCGAAGTCGGAATGCCGCGAAACTCACCGAGTCAAAGCGTTTCGCTGTTTGCGGAAGGAAGTGTGATGTAGAACAAGTAGCAGAAGCATACATGCTCAAGAGGGATCACCCGAAATTCAAAGGCAACTGAATTTCGGCAACCGGGGCATCGAAGTCGGAATGCCGCGAAACTCACCGAGTCAAAGCGTTTCGCTGTTTGCGGAAGAAGTGTGATGTAGAACAAGTAGCAGAAGCATACATGCTCAAGAGGGATCACCCGAAATTCAAAGGCAACTGAATTTCGGCAACCGGGGCATCGAAGTCGGAATGCCGCGAAACTCACCGAGTCAAAGCGTTTCGCTGTTTGCGGAAGGAAGTGTGATGTAGAACAAGTAGCAGAAGCATACATGCTCAAGAGGGATCACCCGAAATTCAAAGGCAACTGAATTTCGGCAACCGGGGCATCGAAGTCGGAATGCCGCGAAACTCACCGAGTCAAAGCGTTTCGCTGTTTGCGGAAGGAAGTGTGATGTAGAACAAGTAGCAGAAGCATACATGCTCAAGAGGGATCACCCGAAATTCAAAGGCATTATTGACTTTCGGCAACCGGGGCATCGAAGTAGGAATGCCGCGAAACTCAACGAGTCAAAGCGTTTCTCTTTTTGCGGAAGGAAGTGTGATGTAGATCTAGTAGCAGAAGCTTACATGCTCAAGAGGGATCACCCTATATTCAAAGGCAACTGCGAATTGATCGGCAACGCCGGGCATCGAAGTAGAATGCCGCGAAACGCCACCGAGTCAAAGCGTTTCGGTGTTTGTCGAGGAAGGAAGTGTGATGTAGATCAAGTAGCAGAAGCATACTTGCTCAAGAGGGATCACTCGAAATTCAAAGGCAATTGAATTTCTCAACCGGGGCATCGAAGTCGTTATGCCGCGAAAATCTCCACGAGTGAAAGCGTTTCGCTCTTTGCGGATGGAAGTGTGATGTAGAACAACTAGCAGAAGCATACATGCTCAAGATGGATCACCCACGAAATTCAAAGGCAACTGAATTTCGGCAACCGGGGCATCGAAGTCGAAGTGCCGCGAAACTCACCGAGTCCAAAGCGTTTTCATTGTTTGCGGAAGGAAGTGTGATGTAGAACAAGTATCAGAAGCATACATGCTCAAGAGGGATCACCCGAAATTCAAAGGCACCTAAATTTCGGCAACCGGGGCCTCAAATTCGGAAAGCCTCGAAACTCACCGAGTTCAAAGCGTTACGTTGTTTGCGGAAGGACTGTGTGATGTAGAACAAGTAGCAGCCCACAGAAGAAGCATACAATGCTCAAGAGGGAATCACGTGGAGCCGCGTATGACATATACATCAGACAGGGAAGAAGTAGAGAAGCAAACTGAATTTCGGCAACCGGGGAATCGTATGTCGGAATGCCGCGAAACTCACCGAGTGAAAGCGTTTCTCTTTTTGGGGAAGGAAGTGGTATGTAGAACAAGTAGCAGAAGCATAACATGCTCAAGAGGGATCACCCGAAAATTCAAAGGCAACTGAATTTCGGGCAACCGGGGCATCGAAAGTCAGGAATGCCGCGAAACTCACCGAGTGAAAGCGTTTCTCTTTTTGCGGAAGGAAGTGTGATGTAGAACAAGTAGCAGAAGCATACATGCTCAAGAGGGATCACCCGAAATTCAAAGGCAACTGAATTTCGGCAACCGGGGCATCGAAGTCGGAATGCCGCGAAACTCACCGAGTCAAAGCATTTCGTTATTTGCGGAAGGAAGTGTGATGTAGAATAAGTTGCAGAAGCATACATGCTAAAGAGGGATCACCCCAATTTCAAAGGCAACTGAATTTCGGCAACCGGGGCATCGAAGTCCGAACACCGCGAAACTCACCGAGTCAAAGCGTTTCGTCGTTTGCGGAAGGAAGTGTGATGTAGACCAGTAGCAGAAGCATACATGCTCAAGAGGGATCACCCGAAATTCAAAGGCAACTGAATTTCGGCAACCCGGGCATCGAAGTCGGAATGCCGCGAAACTCACCGAGTGAAAGCGTTTCGCTTTTTGGGGAAGGAAGTGTGATGTAGAACAAGTAGCAGAAGCATACATGCTCAAGAGGGATCACCCGAAATTCAAAGGCAACTGAATTTCGGCAACCGGGGCATCGAAGTCGGAATGCCGCGAAACTCACCGAGTCAAAGCGTTTCGCCTTTTGCGGAAGAAGTGTGATGTAGAACAAGTAGCTCAAGCATACATGCTCAAGAGGGATCACCCGAAATTCAAAGGCAACTGAATTTCGGCAACCGGGGCATCGAAGTCGGAATGCCGCGAAACTCACCGAGTCAAAGCGTTTCGTTGTTTGCGGAAGGAAGTGTGATGTAGAACAAGTAGCAGAAGCATACATGCTCAAGAGGGATCACCCGAAATTCAAAGGCAACTGAATTTCGGCAACCGGGGCATCGAAGTCGGAATGCCGCGAAACTCACCGAGTCAAAGCGTTTCGTTGTTTGCGGAAGGAAGTGTGATGTAGAACAAGTAGCAGAAGCATATATGCTCAAGAGGGATCACCCGAAATTCAAAGGCAACTGAATTTCGGCAACCGGGGCATCGAAGTCGGAATGCCGCGAAACTCACCGAGTCAAAGCGTTTCGCTGTTTGCGGAAGGAAGTGTGATGTAGAACAAGTAGCAGAAGCATACATGCTCAAGAGGGATCACCCGAAATTCAAAGGCAACTGAATTTCGGCAACCGGGGCATCGAAGTCGGAATGCCGCGAAACTCACCGAGTCAAAGCGTTTCGCCGTTTGCGGAAGGAAGTGTGATGTAGAACAAGTAGCAGAAGCATACATGCTCAAGAGGGATCACCCGAAATTCAAAGGCAACTGAATTTCGGCAACCGGGGCATCGAAGTCGGAATGCCGCGAAACTCACCGAGTCAAAGCGTTTCGCTGTTTGCGGAAGGAAGTGTGATGTAGAACAAGTAGCAGAAGCATACATGCTCAAGAGGGATCACCCGAAATTCAAAGGCAACTGAATTTCGGCAACCGGGGCATCGAAGTCGGAATGCCGCGAAACTCACCGAGTCAAAGCGTTTCGCTGTTTGCGGAAGGAAGTGTGATGTAGAACAAGTAGCAGAAGCATACATGCTCAAGAGGGATCACCCGAAATTCAAAGGCAACTGAATTTCGGCAACCGGGGCATCGAAGTCGGAATGCCGCGAAACTCACCGAGTCAAAGCGTTTCGCTGTTTGCGGAAGAAGTGTGATGTAGAACAAGTAGCAGAAGCATACATGCTCAAGAGGGATCACCCGAAATTCAAAGGCAACTGAATTTCGGCAACCGGGGCATCGAAGTCGGAATGCCGCGAAACTCACCGAGTCAAAGCGTTTCGCTGTTTGCGGAAGGAAGTGTGATGTAGAACAAGTAGCAGAAGCATACATGCTCAAGAGGGATCACCCGAAATTCAAAGGCAACTGAATTTCGGCAACCGGGGCATCGAAGTCGGAATGCCGCGAAACTCACCGAGTCAAAGCGTTTCGCCCTTTGCGGAAGGAAGTGTGATGTAGAACAAGTAGCAGAAGCATACATGCTCAAGAGGGATCACCCGAAATTCAAAGGCAACTGAATTTCGGCAACCGGGGCATCGAAGTCGGAATGCCGCGAAACTCACCGAGTCAAAGCGTTTCGCTGTTTGCGGAAGGAAGTGTGATGTAGAACAAGTAGCAGAAGCATACATGCTCAAGAGGGATCACCCGAAATTCAAAGGCAACTGAATTTCGGCAACCGGGGCATCGAAGTCGGAATGCCGCGAAACTCACCGAGTCAAAGCGTTTCGCTGTTTGCGGAAGGAAGTGTGATGTAGAACAAGTAGCAGAAGCATACATGCTCAAGAGGGATCACCCGAAATTCAAAGGCAACTGAATTTCGGCAACCGGGGCATCGAAGTCGGAATGCCGCGAAACTCACCGAGTCAAAGCGTTTCGCTGTTTGCGGAAGGAAGTGTGATGTAGAACAAGTAGCAGAAGCATACATGCTCAAGAGGGATCACCCGAAATTCAAAGGCAACTGAATTTCGGCAACCGGGGCATCGAAGTCGGAATGCCGCGAAACTCACCGAGTCAAAGCGTTTCGCCGTTTGCGGAAGGAAGTGTGATGTAGAACAAGTAGCAGAAGCATACATGCTCAAGAGGGATCACCCGAAATTCAAAGGCAACTGAATTTCGGCAACCGGGGCATCGAAGTCGGAATGCCGCGAAACTCACCGAGTCAAAGCGTTTCGCTGTTTGCGGAAGGAGTGTGATGTAGAACAAGTAGCAGAAGCATACATGCTCAAGAGGGATCACCCGAAATTCAAAGGCAACTGAATTTCGGCAACCGGGGCATCGAAGTCGGAATGCCGCGAAACTCACCGAGTCAAAGCGTTTCGCTGTTTGCGGAAGGAAGTGTGATGTAGAACAAGTAGCAGAAGCATACATGCTCAAGAGGGATCACCCGAAATTCAAAGGCAACTGAATTTCGGCAACCGGGGCATCGAAGTCGGAATGCCGCGAAACTCACCGAGTCAAAGCGTTTCGCCTGTTTGCGGAAGAAGTGTGATGTAGAACAAGTAGCAGAAGCATACATGCTCAAGAGGGATCACCCGAAATTCAAAGGCAACTGAATTTCGGCAACCGGGGCATCGAAGTCGGAATGCCGCGAAACTCACCGAGTCAAAGCGTTTCGCTGTTTGCGGAAGGAAGTGTGATGTAGAACAAGTAGCAGAAGCATACATGCTCAAGAGGGATCACCCGAAATTCAAAGGCAACTGAATTTCGGCAACCGGGGCATCGAAGTCGGAATGCCGCGAAACTCACCGAGTCAAAGCGTTTCGCTGTTTGCGGAAGGAAGTGTGATGTAGAACAAGTAGCAGAAGCATACATGCTCAAGAGGGATCACCCGAAATTCAAAGGCAACTGAATTTCGGCAACCGGGCATCGAAGTCGGAATGCCGCGAAACTCACCGAGTCAAAGCGTTTCGCTGTTTGCGGAAGGAAGTGTGATGTAGAACAAGTAGCAGAAGCATACATGCTCAAGAGGGATCACCCGAAATTCAAAGGCAACTGAATTTCGGCAACCGGGGCATCGAAGTCGGAATGCCGCGAAACTCACCGAGTCAAAGCGTTTCGCTGTTTGCGGAAGGAAGTGTGATGTAGAACAAGTAGCAGAAGCATACATGCTCAAGAGGGATCACCCGAAATTCAAAGGCAACTGAATTTCGGCAACCGGGGCATCGAAGTCGGAATGCCGCGAAACTCACCGAGTCAAAGCGTTTCGCTGTTTGCGGAAGGAAGTGTGATGTAGAACAAGTAGCAGAAGCATACATGCTCAAGAGGGATCACCCGAAATTCAAAGGCAACTGAATTTCGGCAACCGGGGCATCGAAGTCGGAATGCCGCGAAACTCACCGAGTCAAAGCGTTTCGCCGTTTGCGGAAGGAAGTGTGATGTAGAACAAGTAGCAGAAGCATACATGCTCAAGAGGGATCACCCGAAATTCAAAGGCAACTGAATTTCGGCAACCGGGGCATCGAAGTCGGAATGCCGCGAAACTCACCGAGTCAAAGCGTTTCGCTGTTTGCGGAAGGAAGTGTGATGTAGAACAAGTAGCAGAAGCATACATGCTCAAGAGGGATCACCCGAAATTCAAAGGCAACTGAATTTCGGCAACCGGGGCATCGAAGTCGGAATGCCGCGAAACTCACCGAGTCAAAGCGTTTCGCTGTTTGCGGAAGGAAGTGTGATGTAGAACAAGTAGCAGAAGCATACATGCTCAAGAGGGATCACCCGAAATTCAAAGGCAACTGAATTTCGGCAACCGGGGCATCGAAGTCGGAATGCCGCGAAACTCACCGAGTCAAAGCGTTTCGCCTTTGCGGAAGGAAGTGTGATGTAGAACAAGTAGCAGAAGCATACATGCTCAAGAGGGATCACCCGAAATTCAAAGGCAACTGAATTTCGGCAACCGGGGCATCGAAGTCGGAATGCCGCGAAACTCACCGAGTCAAAGCGTTTCGCTGTTTGCGGAAGGAAGTGTGATGTAGAACAAGTAGCAGAAGCATACATGCTCAAGAGGGATCACCCGAAATTCAAAGGCAACTGAATTTCGGCAACCGGGGCATCGAAGTCGGAATGCCGCGAAACTCACCGAGTCAAAGCGTTTCGCCGTTTGCGGAAGGAAGTGTGATGTAGAACAAGTAGCAGAAGCATACATGCTCAAGAGGGATCACCCGAAATTCAAAGGCAACTGAATTTCGGCAACCGGGGCATCGAAGTCGGAATGCCGCGAAACTCACCGAGTCAAAGCGTTTCGCTGTTTGCGGAAGGAAGTGTGATGTAGAACAAGTAGCAGAAGCATACATGCTCAAGAGGGATCACCCGAAATTCAAAGGCAACTGAATTTCGGCAACCGGGGCATCGAAGTCGGAATGCCGCGAAACTCACCGAGTCAAAGCGTTTCGCTGTTTGCGGAAGGAAGTGTGATGTAGAACAAGTAGCAGAAGCATACATGCTCAAGAGGGATCACCCGAAATTCAAAGGCAACTGAATTTCGGCAACCGGGCATCGAAGTCGGAATGCCGCGAAACTCACCGAGTCAAAGCGTTTCGCTGTTTGCGGAAGGAAGTGTGATGTAGAACAAGTAGCAGAAGCATACATGCTCAAGAGGGATCACCCGAAATTCAAAGGCAACTGAATTTCGGCAACCGGGGCATCGAAGTCGGAATGCCGCGAAACTCACCGAGTCAAAGCGTTTCGCTGTTTGCGGAAGGAAGTGTGATGTAGAACAAGTAGCAGAAGCATACATGCTCAAGAGGGATCACCCGAAATTCAAAGGCAACTGAATTTCGGCAACCGGGGCATCGAAGTCGGAATGCCGCGAAACTCACCGAGTCAAAGCGTTTCGCCGTTTGCGGAAGGAAGTGTGATGTAGAACAAGTAGCAGAAGCATACATGCTCAAGAGGGATCACCCGAAATTCAAAGGCAACTGAATTTCGGCAACCGGGGCATCGAAGTCGGAATGCCGCGAAACTCACCGAGTCAAAGCGTTTCGCTGTTTGCGGAAGGAAGTGTGATGTAGAACAAGTAGCAGAAGCATACATGCTCAAGAGGGATCACCCGAAATTCAAAGGCAACTGAATTTCGGCAACCGGGCATCGAAGTCGGAATGCCGCGAAACTCACCGAGTCAAAGCGTTTCGCCGTTTGCGGAAGGAAGTGTGATGTAGAACAAGTAGCAGAAGCATACATGCTCAAGAGGGATCACCCGAAATTCAAAGGCAACTGAATTTCGGCAACCGGGGCATCGAAGTCGGAATGCCGCGAAACTCACCGAGTCAAAGCGTTTCGCTGTTTGCGGAAGGAAGTGTGATGTAGAACAAGTAGCAGAAGCATACATGCTCAAGAGGGATCACCCGAAATTCAAAGGCAACTGAATTTCGGCAACCGGGCATCGAAGTCGGAATGCCGCGAAACTCACCGAGTCAAAGCGTTTCGCTGTTTGCGGAAGGAAGTGTGATGTAGAACAAGTAGCAGAAGCATACATGCTCAAGAGGGATCACCCGAAATTCAAAGGCAACTGAATTTCGGCAACCGGGGCATCGAAGTCGGAATGCCGCGAAACTCACCGAGTCAAAGCGTTTCGCTGTTTGCGGAAGGAAGTGTGATGTAGAACAAGTAGCAGAAGCATACATGCTCAAGAGGGATCACCCGAAATTCAAAGGCAACTGAATTTCGGCAACCGGGGCATCGAAGTCGGAATGCCGCGAAACTCACCGAGTCAAAGCGTTTCGCCGTTTGCGGAAGGAAGTGTGATGTAGAACAAGTAGCAGAAGCATACATGCTCAAGAGGGATCACCCGAAATTCAAAGGCAACTGAATTTCGGCAACCGGGGCATCGAAGTCGGAATGCCGCGAAACTCACCGAGTCAAAGCGTTTCGCTGTTTGCGGAAGGAAGTGTGATGTAGAACAAGTAGCAGAAGCATACATGCTCAAGAGGGATCACCCGAAATTCAAAGGCAACTGAATTTCGGCAACCGGGGCATCGAAGTCGGAATGCCGCGAAACTCACCGAGTCAAAGCGTTTCGCTGTTTGCGGAAGGAAGTGTGATGTAGAACAAGTAGCAGAAGCATACATGCTCAAGAGGGATCACCCGAAATTCAAAGGCAACTGAATTTCGGCAACCGGGGCATCGAAGTCGGAATGCCGCGAAACTCACCGAGTCAAAGCGTTTCGCTGTTTGCGGAAGAAGTGTGATGTAGAACAAGTAGCAGAAGCATACATGCTCAAGAGGGATCACCCGAAATTCAAAGGCAACTGAATTTCGGCAACCGGGGCATCGAAGTCGGAATGCCGCGAAACTCACCGAGTCAAAGCGTTTCGCTGTTTGCGGAAGGAAGTGTGATGTAGAACAAGTAGCAGAAGCATACATGCTCAAGAGGGATCACCCGAAATTCAAAGGCAACTGAATTTCGGCAACCGGGGCA
The DNA here is from genome assembly GCA_029228515.1 of Populus alba x Populus x berolinensis. Taxonomy (NCBI): domain Eukaryota; kingdom Viridiplantae; phylum Streptophyta; class Magnoliopsida; order Malpighiales; family Salicaceae; genus Populus; species Populus alba x Populus x berolinensis. The sequence goes on along the minus strand of CM055360.1, from coordinate 19,062,313 downwards.
TCGAAGTCGGAATGCCGCGAAACTCACCGAGTCAAAGCGTTTCGCTGTTTGCGGAAGGAAGTGTGATGTAGAACAAGTAGCAGAAGCATACATGCTCAAGAGGGATCACCCGAAATTCAAAGGCAACTGAATTTCGGCAACCGGGGCATCGAAGTCGGAATGCCGCGAAACTCACCGAGTCAAAGCGTTTCGCTGTTTGCGGAAGAAGTGTGATGTAGAACAAGTAGCAGAAGCATACATGCTCAAGAGGGATCACCCGAAATTCAAAGGCAACTGAATTTCGGCAACCGGGGCATCGAAGTCGGAATGCCGCGAAACTCACCGAGTCAAAGCGTTTCGCTGTTTGCGGAAGGAAGTGTGATGTAGAACAAGTAGCAGAAGCATACATGCTCAAGAGGGATCACCCGAAATTCAAAGGCAACTGAATTTCGGCAACCGGGGCATCGAAGTCGGAATGCCGCGAAACTCACCGAGTCAAAGCGTTTCGCTGTTTGCGGAAGGAAGTGTGATGTAGAACAAGTAGCAGAAGCATACATGCTCAAGAGGGATCACCCGAAATTCAAAGGCAACTGAATTTCGGCAACCGGGGCATCGAAGTCGGAATGCCGCGAAACTCACCGAGTCAAAGCGTTTCGCTGTTTGCGGAAGGAAGTGTGATGTAGAACAAGTAGCAGAAGCATACATGCTCAAGAGGGATCACCCGAAATTCAAAGGCAACTGAATTTCGGCAACCGGGGCATCGAAGTCGGAATGCCGCGAAACTCACCGAGTCAAAGCGTTTCGCTGTTTGCGGAAGGAAGTGTGATGTAGAACAAGTAGCAGAAGCATACATGCTCAAGAGGGATCACCCGAAATTCAAAGGCAACTGAATTTCGGCAACCGGGGCATCGAAGTCGGAATGCCGCGAAACTCACCGAGTCAAAGCGTTTCGCTGTTTGCGGAAGGAAGTGTGATGTAGAACAAGTAGCAGAAGCATACATGCTCAAGAGGGATCACCCGAAATTCAAAGGCAACTGAATTTCGGCAACCGGGGCATCGAAGTCGGAATGCCGCGAAACTCACCGAGTCAAAGCGTTTCGCCCTTTGCGGAAGGAAGTGTGATGTAGAACAAGTAGCAGAAGCATACATGCTCAAGAGGGATCACCCGAAATTCAAAGGCAACTGAATTTCGGCAACCGGGGCATCGAAGTCGGAATGCCGCGAAACTCACCGAGTCAAAGCGTTTCGCTGTTTGCGGAAGGAAGTGTGATGTAGAACAAGTAGCAGAAGCATACATGCTCAAGAGGGATCACCCGAAATTCAAAGGCAACTGAATTTCGGCAACCGGGGCATCGAAGTCGGAATGCCGCGAAACTCACCGAGTCAAAGCGTTTCGCTGTTTGCGGAAGGAAGTGTGATGTAGAACAAGTAGCAGAAGCATACATGCTCAAGAGGGATCACCCGAAATTCAAAGGCAACTGAATTTCGGCAACCGGGGCATCGAAGTCGGAATGCCGCGAAACTCACCGAGTCAAAGCGTTTCGCTGTTTGCGGAAGGAAGTGTGATGTAGAACAAGTAGCAGAAGCATACATGCTCAAGAGGGATCACCCGAAATTCAAAGGCAACTGAATTTCGGCAACCGGGGCATCGAAGTCGGAATGCCGCGAAACTCACCGAGTCAAAGCGTTTCGCTGTTTGCGGAAGGAAGTGTGATGTAGAACAAGTAGCAGAAGCATACATGCTCAAGAGGGATCACCCGAAATTCAAAGGCAACTGAATTTCGGCAACCGGGGCATCGAAGTCGGAATGCCGCGAAACTCACCGAGTCAAAGCGTTTCGCCGTTTGCGGAAGGAAGTGTGATGTAGAACAAGTAGCAGAAGCATACATGCTCAAGAGGGATCACCCGAAATTCAAAGGCAACTGAATTTCGGCAACCGGGGCATCGAAGTCGGAATGCCGCGAAACTCACCGAGTCAAAGCGTTTCGCTGTTTGCGGAAGAAGTGTGATGTAGAACAAGTAGCAGAAGCATACATGCTCAAGAGGGATCACCCGAAATTCAAAGGCAACTGAATTTCGGCAACCGGGGCATCGAAGTCGGAATGCCGCGAAACTCACCGAGTCAAAGCGTTTCGCCGTTTGCGGAAGGAAGTGTGATGTAGAACAAGTAGCAGAAGCATACATGCTCAAGAGGGATCACCCGAAATTCAAAGGCAACTGAATTTCGGCAACCGGGGCATCGAAGTCGGAATGCCGCGAAACTCACCGAGTCAAAGCGTTTCGCTGTTTGCGGAAGAGAAGTGTGATGTAGAACAAGTAGCAGAAGCATACATGCTCAAGAGGGATCACCCGAAATTCAAAGGCAACTGAATTTCGGCAACCGGGGCATCGAAGTCGGAATGCCGCGAAACTCACCGAGTCAAAGCGTTTCGCTGTTTGCGGAAGGAAGTGTGATGTAGAACAAGTAGCAGAAGCATACATGCTCAAGAGGGATCACCCGAAATTCAAAGGCAACTGAATTTCGGCAACCGGGGCATCGAAGTCGGAATGCCGCGAAACTCACCGAGTCAAAGCGTTTCGCCGTTTGCGGAAGGAAGTGTGATGTAGAACAAGTAGCAGAAGCATACATGCTCAAGAGGGATCACCCGAAATTCAAAGGCAACTGAATTTCGGCAACCGGGGCATCGAAGTCGGAATGCCGCGAAACTCACCGAGTCAAAGCGTTTCGCCGTTTGCGGAAGGAAGTGTGATGTAGAACAAGTAGCAGAAGCATACATGCTCAAGAGGGATCACCCGAAATTCAAAGGCAACTGAATTTCGGCAACCGGGGCATCGAAGTCGGAATGCCGCGAAACTCACCGAGTCAAAGCGTTTCGCTGTTTGCGGAAGGAAGTGTGATGTAGAACAAGTAGCAGAAGCATACATGCTCAAGAGGGATCACCCGAAATTCAAAGGCAACTGAATTTCGGCAACCGGGGCATCGAAGTCGGAATGCCGCGAAACTCACCGAGTCAAAGCGTTTCGCTGTTTGCGGAAGGAAGTGTGATGTAGAACAAGTAGCAGAAGCATACATGCTCAAGAGGGATCACCCGAAATTCAAAGGCAACTGAATTTCGGCAACGGGGCATCGAAGTCGGAATGCCGCGAAACTCACCGAGTCAAAGCGTTTCGCTGTTTGCGGAAGGAAGTGTGATGTAGAACAAGTAGCAGAAGCATACATGCTCAAGAGGGATCACCCGAAATTCAAAGGCAACTGAATTTCGGCAACCGGGCATCGAAGTCGGAATGCCGCGAAACTCACCGAGTCAAAGCGTTTCGCTGTTTGCGGAAGGAAGTGTGATGTAGAACAAGTAGCAGAAGCATACATGCTCAAGAGGGATCACCCGAAATTCAAAGGCAACTGAATTTCGGCAACCGGGGCATCGAAGTCGGAATGCCGCGAAACTCACCGAGTCAAAGCGTTTCGCTGTTTGCGGAAGGAAGTGTGATGTAGAACAAGTAGCAGAAGCATACATGCTCAAGAGGGATCACCCGAAATTCAAAGGCAACTGAATTTCGGCAACCGGGGCATCGAAGTCGGAATGCCGCGAAACTCACCGAGTCAAAGCGTTTCGCTGTTTGCGGAAGGAAGTGTGATGTAGAACAAGTAGCAGAAGCATACATGCTCAAGAGGGATCACCCGAAATTCAAAGGCAACTGAATTTCGGCAACCGGGGCATCGAAGTCGGAATGCCGCGAAACTCACCGAGTCAAAGCGTTTCGCTGTTTGCGGAAGGAAGTGTGATGTAGAACAAGTAGCAGAAGCATACATGCTCAAGAGGGATCACCCGAAATTCAAAGGCAACTGAATTTCGGCAACCGGGGCATCGAAGTCGGAATGCCGCGAAACTCACCGAGTCAAAGCGTTTCGCCGTTTGCGGAAGGAAGTGTGATGTAGAACAAGTAGCAGAAGCATACATGCTCAAGAGGGATCACCCGAAATTCAAAGGCAACTGAATTTCGGCAACCGGGGCATCGAAGTCGGAATGCCGCGAAACTCACCGAGTCAAAGCGTTTCGCTGTTTGCGGAAGGAAGTGTGATGTAGAACAAGTAGCAGAAGCATACATGCTCAAGAGGGATCACCCGAAATTCAAAGGCAACTGAATTTCGGCAACCGGGGCATCGAAGTCGGAATGCCGCGAAACTCACCGAGTCAAAGCGTTTCGCCGTTTGCGGAAGGAAGTGTGATGTAGAACAAGTAGCAGAAGCATACATGCTCAAGAGGGATCACCCGAAATTCAAAGGCAACTGAATTTCGGCAACCGGGGCATCGAAGTCGGAATGCCGCGAAACTCACCGAGTCAAAGCGTTTCGCCGTTTGCGGAAGGAAGTGTGATGTAGAACAAGTAGCAGAAGCATACATGCTCAAGAGGGATCACCCGAAATTCAAAGGCAACTGAATTTCGGCAACCGGGGCATCGAAGTCGGAATGCCGCGAAACTCACCGAGTCAAAGCGTTTCGCTGTTTGCGGAAGGAAGTGTGATGTAGAACAAGTAGCAGAAGCATACATGCTCAAGAGGGATCACCCGAAATTCAAAGGCAACTGAATTTCGGCAACCGGGGCATCGAAGTCGGAATGCCGCGAAACTCACCGAGTCAAAGCGTTTCGCCGTTTGCGGAAGGAAGTGTGATGTAGAACAAGTAGCAGAAGCATACATGCTCAAGAGGGATCACCCGAAATTCAAAGGCAACTGAATTTCGGCAACCGGGGCATCGAAGTCGGAATGCCGCGAAACTCACCGAGTCAAAGCGTTTCGCTGTTTGCGGAAGGAAGTGTGATGTAGAACAAGTAGCAGAAGCATACATGCTCAAGAGGGATCACCCGAAATTCAAAGGCAACTGAATTTCGGCAACGGGGCATCGAAGTCGGAATGCCGCGAAACTCACCGAGTCAAAGCGTTTCGCTGTTTGCGGAAGGAAGTGTGATGTAGAACAAGTAGCAGAAGCATACATGCTCAAGAGGGATCACCCGAAATTCAAAGGCAACTGAATTTCGGCAACCGGGGCATCGAAGTCGGAATGCCGCGAAACTCACCGAGTCAAAGCGTTTCGCTGTTTGCGGAAGAAGTGTGATGTAGAACAAGTAGCAGAAGCATACATGCTCAAGAGGGATCACCCGAAATTCAAAGGCAACTGAATTTCGGCAACCGGGGCATCGAAGTCGGAATGCCGCGAAACTCACCGAGTCAAAGCGTTTCGCTGTTTGCGGAAGGAAGTGTGATGTAGAACAAGTAGCAGAAGCATACATGCTCAAGAGGGATCACCCGAAATTCAAAGGCAACTGAATTTCGGCAACCGGGGCATCGAAGTCGGAATGCCGCGAAACTCACCGAGTCAAAGCGTTTCGCTGTTTGCGGAAGAGAAGTGTGATGTAGAACAAGTAGCAGAAGCATACATGCTCAAGAGGGATCACCCGAAATTCAAAGGCAACTGAATTTCGGCAACCGGGGCATCGAAGTCGGAATGCCGCGAAACTCACCGAGTCAAAGCGTTTCGCTGTTTGCGGAAGGAAGTGTGATGTAGAACAAGTAGCAGAAGCATACATGCTCAAGAGGGATCACCCGAAATTCAAAGGCAACTGAATTTCGGCAACCGGGGCATCGAAGTCGGAATGCCGCGAAACTCACCGAGTCAAAGCGTTTCGCTGTTTGCGGAAGGAAGTGTGATGTAGAACAAGTAGCAGAAGCATACATGCTCAAGAGGGATCACCCGAAATTCAAAGGCAACTGAATTTCGGCAACCGGGGCATCGAAGTCGGAATGCCGCGAAACTCACCGAGTCAAAGCGTTTCGCCGTTTGCGGAAGGAAGTGTGATGTAGAACAAGTAGCAGAAGCATACATGCTCAAGAGGGATCACCCGAAATTCAAAGGCAACTGAATTTCGGCAACCGGGGCATCGAAGTCGGAATGCCGCGAAACTCACCGAGTCAAAGCGTTTCGCTGTTTGCGGAAGAAGTGTGATGTAGAACAAGTAGCAGAAGCATACATGCTCAAGAGGGATCACCCGAAATTCAAAGGCAACTGAATTTCGGCAACCGGGGCATCGAAGTCGGAATGCCGCGAAACTCACCGAGTCAAAGCGTTTCGCTGTTTGCGGAAGGAAGTGTGATGTAGAACAAGTAGCAGAAGCATACATGCTCAAGAGGGATCACCCGAAATTCAAAGGCAACTGAATTTCGGCAACCGGGGCATCGAAGTCGGAATGCCGCGAAACTCACCGAGTCAAAGCGTTTCGCTGTTTGCGGAAGGAAGTGTGATGTAGAACAAGTAGCAGAAGCATACATGCTCAAGAGGGATCACCCGAAATTCAAAGGCAACTGAATTTCGGCAACCGGGGCATCGAAGTCGGAATGCCGCGAAACTCACCGAGTCAAAGCGTTTCGCCGTTTGCGGAAGGAAGTGTGATGTAGAACAAGTAGCAGAAGCATACATGCTCAAGAGGGATCACCCGAAATTCAAAGGCAACTGAATTTCGGCAACCGGGGCATCGAAGTCGGAATGCCGCGAAACTCACCGAGTCAAAGCGTTTCGCTGTTTGCGGAAGGAAGTGTGATGTAGAACAAGTAGCAGAAGCATACATGCTCAAGAGGGATCACCCGAAATTCAAAGGCAACTGAATTTCGGCAACCGGGGCATCGAAGTCGGAATGCCGCGAAACTCACCGAGTCAAAGCGTTTCGCCGTTTGCGGAAGGAAGTGTGATGTAGAACAAGTAGCAGAAGCATACATGCTCAAGAGGGATCACCCGAAATTCAAAGGCAACTGAATTTCGGCAACCGGGGCATCGAAGTCGGAATGCCGCGAAACTCACCGAGTCAAAGCGTTTCGCCGTTTGCGGAAGGAAGTGTGATGTAGAACAAGTAGCAGAAGCATACATGCTCAAGAGGGATCACCCGAAATTCAAAGGCAACTGAATTTCGGCAACCGGGGCATCGAAGTCGGAATGCCGCGAAACTCACCGAGTCAAAGCGTTTCGCTGTTTGCGGAAGGAAGTGTGATGTAGAACAAGTAGCAGAAGCATACATGCTCAAGAGGGATCACCCGAAATTCAAAGGCAACTGAATTTCGGCAACCGGGGCATCGAAGTCGGAATGCCGCGAAACTCACCGAGTCAAAGCGTTTCGCCGTTTGCGGAAGGAAGTGTGATGTAGAACAAGTAGCAGAAGCATACATGCTCAAGAGGGATCACCCGAAATTCAAAGGCAACTGAATTTCGGCAACCGGGGCATCGAAGTCGGAATGCCGCGAAACTCACCGAGTCAAAGCGTTTCGCTGTTTGCGGAAGGAAGTGTGATGTAGAACAAGTAGCAGAAGCATACATGCTCAAGAGGGATCACCCGAAATTCAAAGGCAACTGAATTTCGGCAACCGGGGCATCGAAGTCGGAATGCCGCGAAACTCACCGAGTCAAAGCGTTTCGCTGTTTGCGGAAGAAGTGTGATGTAGAACAAGTAGCAGAAGCATACATGCTCAAGAGGGATCACCCGAAATTCAAAGGCAACTGAATTTCGGCAACCGGGGCATCGAAGTCGGAATGCCGCGAAACTCACCGAGTCAAAGCGTTTCGCTGTTTGCGGAAGGAGAGTGTGATGTAGAACAAGTAGCAGAAGCATACATGCTCAAGAGGGATCACCCGAAATTCAAAGGCAACTGAATTTCGGCAACCGGGGCATCGAAGTCGGAATGCCGCGAAACTCACCGAGTCAAAGCGTTTCGCTGTTTGCGGAAGGAAGTGTGATGTAGAACAAGTAGCAGAAGCATACATGCTCAAGAGGGATCACCCGAAATTCAAAGGCAACTGAATTTCGGCAACCGGGGCATCGAAGTCGGAATGCCGCGAAACTCACCGAGTCAAAGCGTTTCGCTGTTTGCGGAAGGAAGTGTGATGTAGAACAAGTAGCAGAAGCATACATGCTCAAGAGGGATCACCCGAAATTCAAAGGCAACTGAATTTCGGCAACCGGGGCATCGAAGTCGGAATGCCGCGAAACTCACCGAGTCAAAGCGTTTCGCTGTTTGCGGAAGGAAGTGTGATGTAGAACAAGTAGCAGAAGCATACATGCTCAAGAGGGATCACCCGAAATTCAAAGGCAACTGAATTTCGGCAACCGGGGCATCGAAGTCGGAATGCCGCGAAACTCACCGAGTCAAAGCGTTTCGTTGTTTGCGGAAGGAAGTGTGATGTAGAACAAGTAGCAGAAGCATACATGCTCAAGAGGGATCACCCGAAATTCAAAGGCAACTGAATTTCGGCAACCGGGGCATCGAAGTCGGAATGCCGCGAAACTCACCGAGTCAAATTGTTTTGCCGTTTACGGAAGGAAGTGTGATGTAGAACAAGTAGCAGAAGCATAGATGCTCAAGAGGGATCACCCGGAATTCAAAGGCAACTGAATTTCGGCAACCGGGAATCGAAGTCGGAATACCGCGAAACTCACCCAGTCAAAGCGTTTGGCCGTTTGCGGAAGGAAGTGTGATGTAGAACAAGTAGCAGAAGCATACATGTTCAAGAGGGGTCACCCGAAATTCAAAGGCAACTGAATTTCGGCAACCTGGGCATCGAAGTCGGAATGCCGCGAAAGTCACCGAGTCAAAGCGTTTCGCCTTTGCGGAAGGAAGTGTGATGTAGAACAAGTAGCAGAAGCATACATGCTCAAGAGGGATCACCCGAAATTCAAAGGCAACTGAATTTCGGCAACCGGGGCATCGAAGTCGGAATGCCGCGAAACTCACCGAGTCAAAGCGTTTCGCTGTTTGCGGAAGGAAGTGTGATGTAGAACAAGTAGCAGAAGCATACATGCTCAAGAGGGATCACCCGAAATTCAAAGGCAACTGAATTTCGGCAACCGGGGCATCGAAGTCGGAATGCCGCGAAACTCACCGAGTCAAAGCGTTTCGCTGTTTGCGGAAGGAAGTGTGATGTAGAACAAGTAGCAGAAGCATACATGCTCAAGAGGGATCACCCGAAATTCAAAGGCAACTGAATTTCGGCAACGGGGCATCGAAGTCGGAATGCCGCGAAACTCACCGAGTCAAAGCGTTTCGCTGTTTGCGGAAGGAAGTGTGATGTAGAACAAGTAGCAGAAGCATACATGCTCAAGAGGGATCACCCGAAATTCAAAGGCAACTGAATTTCGGCAACCGGGGCATCGAAGTCGGAATGCCGCGAAACTCACCGAGTCAAAGCGTTTCGCTGTTTGCGGAAGAAGTGTGATGTAGAACAAGTAGCAGAAGCATACATGCTCAAGAGGGATCACCCGAAATTCAAAGGCAACTGAATTTCGGCAACCGGGGCATCGAAGTCGGAATGCCGCGAAACTCACCGAGTCAAAGCGTTTCGCCGTTTGCGGAAGGAAGTGTGATGTAGAACAAGTAGCAGAAGCATACATGCTCAAGAGGGATCACCCGAAATTCAAAGGCAACTGAATTTCGGCAACCGGGGCATCGAAGTCGGAATGCCGCGAAACTCACCGAGTCAAAGCGTTTCGCTGTTTGCGGAAGGAAGTGTGATGTAGAACAAGTAGCAGAAGCATACATGCTCAAGAGGGATCACCCGAAATTCAAAGGCAACTGAATTTCGGCAACCGGGGCATCGAAGTCGGAATGCCGCGAAACTCACCGAGTCAAAGCGTTTCGCTGTTTGCGGAAGAAGTGTGATGTAGAACAAGTAGCAGAAGCATACATGCTCAAGAGGGATCACCCGAAATTCAAAGGCAACTGAATTTCGGCAACCGGGGCATCGAAGTCGGAATGCCGCGAAACTCACCGAGTCAAAGCGTTTCGCTGTTTGCGGAAGAAGTGTGATGTAGAACAAGTAGCAGAAGCATACATGCTCAAGAGGGATCACCCGAAATTCAAAGGCAACTGAATTTCGGCAACCGGGGCATCGAAGTCGGAATGCCGCGAAACTCACCGAGTCAAAGCGTTTCGCCGTTTGCGGAAGGAAGTGTGATGTAGAACAAGTAGCAGAAGCATACATGCTCAAGAGGGATCACCCGAAATTCAAAGGCAACTGAATTTCGGCAACCGGGGCATCGAAGTCGGAATGCCGCGAAACTCACCGAGTCAAAGCGTTTCGCCGTTTGCGGAAGGAAGTGTGATGTAGAACAAGTAGCAGAAGCATACATGCTCAAGAGGGATCACCCGAAATTCAAAGGCAACTGAATTTCGGCAACCGGGGCATCGAAGTCGGAATGCCGCGAAACTCACCGAGTCAAAGCGTTTCGCCGTTTGCGGAAGGAAGTGTGATGTAGAACAAGTAGCAGAAGCATACATGCTCAAGAGGGATCACCCGAAATTCAAAGGCAACTGAATTTCGGCAACCGGGGCATCGAAGTCGGAATGCCGCGAAACTCACCGAGTCAAAGCGTTTCGCTGTTTGCGGAAGGAAGTGTGATGTAGAACAAGTAGCAGAAGCATACATGCTCAAGAGGGATCACCCGAAATTCAAAGGCAACTGAATTTCGGCAACCGGGGCATCGAAGTCGGAATGCCGCGAAACTCACCGAGTCAAAGCGTTTCGCTGTTTGCGGAAGGAAGTGTGATGTAGAACAAGTAGCAGAAGCATACATGCTCAAGAGGGATCACCCGAAATTCAAAGGCAACTGAATTTCGGCAACCGGGGCATCGAAGTCGGAATGCCGCGAAACTCACCGAGTCAAAGCGTTTCGCTGTTTGCGGAAGGAAGTGTGATGTAGAACAAGTAGCAGAAGCATACATGCTCAAGAGGGATCACCCGAAATTCAAAGGCAACTGAATTTCGGCAACCGGGGCATCGAAGTCGGAATGCCGCGAAACTCACCGAGTGAAAGCGTTTCGCTGTTTGCGGAAGGAAGTGATGTAGAACAAGTAGCAGAAGCATACATGCTCAAAAGGGATCACCCGAAATTCAAAGGCAACTGAATTTGGGCAACCGGGGCATCGAAGTCGGAATGCCGCGAAACTCACCGAGTCAAAGCGTTTCGCCATTTGCGGAAGGAAGTGTGATGTAGAACAAGTAGCAGAAGCATACATGCTCAAGAGGGATCACCCGAAATTCAAAGGCAACTGAATTTCGGCAACCGGGGCATCGAAGTCGGAATGCCGCGAAACTCACCGAGTCAAAGCGTTTCGCTGTTTGCGGAAGGAAGTGTGATGTAGAACAAGTAGCAGAAGCATACATGCTCAAGAGGGATCACCCGAAATTCAAAGGCAACTGAATTTCGGCAACCGGGGCATCAAATTCGGAATGCCGCGAAACTCACCGAGTCAAAGCGTTTCGCTGTTTGTGGAAGGAAGTGTGATGTAGAACAAGTAGCAGAAGCATACATGCTCAAGAGGGATCACCCGAAATTCAAAGGCAACTGAATTTCGGCAACCGGGGCATCGAAGTCGGAATGCCGCGAAACTCACCGAGTCAAAGCGTTTCGCTGTTTGCGGAAGGAAGTGTGATGTAGAACAAGTAGCAGAAGCATACATGCTCAAGAGGGATCACCCGAAATTCAAAGGCAACTGAATTTCGGCAACCGGGGCATCGAAGTCGGAATGCCGCGAAACTCACCGAGTCAAAGCGTTTCGCCGTTTGCGGAAGGAAGTGTGATGTAGAACAAGTAGCAGAAGCATACATGCTCAAGAGGGATCACCCGAAATTCAAAGGCAACTGAATTTCGGCAACCGGGGCATCGAAGTCGGAATGCCGCGAAACTCACCGAGTCAAAGCGTTTCGCTGTTTGCGGAAGGAAGTGTGATGTAGAACAAGTAGCAGAAGCATACATGCTCAAGAGGGATCACCCGAAATTCAAAGGCAACTGAATTTCGGCAACCGGGGCATCGAAGTCGGAATGCCGCGAAACTCACCGAGTCAAAGCGTTTCGCTGTTTGCGGAAGGAAGTGTGATGTAGAACAAGTAGCAGAAGCATACATGCTCAAGAGGGATCACCCGAAATTCAAAGGCAACTGAATTTCGGCAACCGGGGCATCGAAGTCGGAATGCCGCGAAACTCACCGAGTCAAAGCGTTTCGCTGTTTGCGGAAGGAAGTGTGATGTAGAACAAGTAGCAGAAGCATACATGCTCAAGAGGGATCACCCGAAATTCAAAGGCAACTGAATTTCGGCAACCGGGCATCGAAGTCGGAATGCCGCGAAACTCACCGAGTCAAAGCGTTTCGCTGTTTGCGGAAGGAAGTGTGATGTAGAACAAGTAGCAGAAGCATACATGCTCAAGAGGGATCACCCGAAATTCAAAGGCAACTGAATTTCGGCAACCGGGGCATCGAAGTCGGAATGCCGCGAAACTCACCGAGTCAAAGCGTTTCGCTGTTTGCGGAAGGAAGTGTGATGTAGAACAAGTAGCAGAAGCATACATGCTCAAGAGGGATCACCCGAAATTCAAAGGCAACTGAATTTCGGCAACCGGGGCATCGAAGTCGGAATGCCGCGAAACTCACCGAGTCAAAGCGTTTCGCTGTTTGCGGAAGGAAGTGTGATGTAGAACAAGTAGCAGAAGCATACATGCTCAAGAGGGATCACCCGAAATTCAAAGGCAACTGAATTTCGGCAACCGGGGCATCGAAGTCGGAATGCCGCGAAACTCACCGAGTCAAAGCGTTTCGCTGTTTGCGGAAGGAAGTGTGATGTAGAACAAGTAGCAGAAGCATACATGCTCAAGAGGGATCACCCGAAATTCAAAGGCAACTGAATTTCGGCAACCGGGGCATCGAAGTCGGAATGCCGCGAAACTCACCGAGTCAAAGCGTTTCGCTGTTTGCGGAAGGAAGTGTGATGTAGAACAAGTAGCAGAAGCATACATGCTCAAGAGGGATCACCCGAAATTCAAAGGCAACTGAATTTCGGCAACCGGGGCATCGAAGTCGGAATGCCGCGAAACTCACCGAGTCAAAGCGTTTCGCTGTTTGCGGAAGGAAGTGTGATGTAGAACAAGTAGCAGAAGCATACATGCTCAAGAGGGATCACCCGAAATTCAAAGGCAACTGAATTTCGGCAACCGGGGCATCGAAGTCGGAATGCCGCGAAACTCACCGAGTCAAAGCGTTTCGCTGTTTGCGGAAGGAAGTGTGATGTAGAACAAGTAGCAGAAGCATACATGCTCAAGAGGGATCACCCGAAATTCAAAGGCAACTGAATTTCGGCAACCGGGGCATCGAAGTCGGAATGCCGCGAAACTCACCGAGTCAAAGCGTTTCGCTGTTTGCGGAAGGAAGTGTGATGTAGAACAAGTAGCAGAAGCATACATGCTCAAGAGGGATCACCCGAAATTCAAAGGCAACTGAATTTCGGCAACCGGGGCATCGAAGTCGGAATGCCGCGAAACTCACCGAGTCAAAGCGTTTCGCTGTTTGCGGAAGGAAGTGTGATGTAGAACAAGTAGCAGAAGCATACATGCTCAAGAGGGATCACCCGAAATTCAAAGGCAACTGAATTTCGGCAACCGGGGCATCGAAGTCGGAATGCCGCGAAACTCACCGAGTCAAAGCGTTTCGCTGTTTGCGGAAGGAAGTGTGATGTAGAACAAGTAGCAGAAGCATACATGCTCAAGAGGGATCACCCGAAATTCAAAGGCAACTGAATTTCGGCAACCGGGGCATCGAAGTCGGAATGCCGCGAAACTCACCGAGTCAAAGCGTTTCGCTGTTTGCGGAAGGAAGTGTGATGTAGAACAAGTAGCAGAAGCATACATGCTCAAGAGGGATCACCCGAAATTCAAAGGCAACTGAATTTCGGCAACCGGGGCATCGAAGTCGGAATGCCGCGAAACTCACCGAGTCAAAGCGTTTCGCTGTTTGCGGAAGAAGTGTGATGTAGAACAAGTAGCAGAAGCATACATGCTCAAGAGGGATCACCCGAAATTCAAAGGCAACTGAATTTCGGCAACCGGGGCATCGAAGTCGGAATGCCGCGAAACTCACCGAGTCAAAGCGTTTCGCTGTTTGCGGAAGAAGTGTGATGTAGAACAAGTAGCAGAAGCATACATGCTCAAGAGGGATCACCCGAAATTCAAAGGCAACTGAATTTCGGCAACCGGGGCATCGAAGTCGGAATGCCGCGAAACTCACCGAGTCAAAGCGTTTCGCCGTTTGCGGAAGGAAGTGTGATGTAGAACAAGTAGCAGAAGCATACATGCTCAAGAGGGATCACCCGAAATTCAAAGGCAACTGAATTTCGGCAACCGGGGCATCGAAGTCGGAATGCCGCGAAACTCACCGAGTCAAAGCGTTTCGCTGTTTGCGGAAGGAAGTGTGATGTAGAACAAGTAGCAGAAGCATACATGCTCAAGAGGGATCACCCGAAATTCAAAGGCAACTGAATTTCGGCAACCGGGGCATCGAAGTCGGAATGCCGCGAAACTCACCGAGTCAAAGCGTTTCGCTGTTTGCGGAAGGAAGTGTGATGTAGAACAAGTAGCAGAAGCATACATGCTCAAGAGGGATCACCCGAAATTCAAAGGCAACTGAATTTCGGCAACCGGGGCATCGAAGTCGGAATGCCGCGAAACTCACCGAGTCAAAGCGTTTCGCCGTTTGCGGAAGGAAGTGTGATGTAGAACAAGTAGCAGAAGCATACATGCTCAAGAGGGATCACCCGAAATTCAAAGGCAACTGAATTTCGGCAACCGGGGCATCGAAGTCGGAATGCCGCGAAACTCACCGAGTCAAAGCGTTTCGCTGTTTGCGGAAGGAATGTGATGTAGAACAAGTAGCAGAAGCATACATGCTCAAGAGGGATCACCCGAAATTCAAAGGCAACTGAATTTCGGCAACCGGGGCATCGAAGTCGGAATGCCGCGAAACTCACCGAGTCAAAGCGTTTCGCCGTTTGCGGAAGGAAGTGTGATGTAGAACAAGTAGCAGAAGCATACATGCTCAAGAGGGATCACCCGAAATTCAAAGGCAACTGAATTTCGGCAACCGGGGCATCGAAGTCGGAATGCCGCGAAACTCACCGAGTCAAAGCGTTTCGCTGTTTGCGGAAGGAAGTGTGATGTAGAACAAGTAGCAGAAGCATACATGCTCAAGAGGGATCACCCGAAATTCAAAGGCAACTGAATTTCGGCAACCGGGGCATCGAAGTCGGAATGCCGCGAAACTCACCGAGTCAAAGCGTTTCGCTGTTTGCGGAAGGAAGTGTGATGTAGAACAAGTAGCAGAAGCATACATGCTCAAGAGGGATCACCCGAAATTCAAAGGCAACTGAATTTCGGCAACCGGGGCATCGAAGTCGGAATGCCGCGAAACTCACCGAGTCAAAGCGTTTCGCTGTTTGCGGAAGGAAGTGTGATGTAGAACAAGTAGCAGAAGCATACATGCTCAAGAGGGATCACCCGAAATTCAAAGGCAACTGAATTTCGGCAACCGGGGCATCGAAGTCGGAATGCCGCGAAACTCACCGAGTCAAAGCGTTTCGCTGTTTGCGGAAGGAAGTGTGATGTAGAACAAGTAGCAGAAGCATACATGCTCAAGAGGGATCACCCGAAATTCAAAGGCAACTGAATTTCGGCAACCGGGGCATCGAAGTCGGAATGCCGCGAAACTCACCGAGTCAAAGCGTTTCGCTGTTTGCGGAAGGAAGTGTGATGTAGAACAAGTAGCAGAAGCATACATGCTCAAGAGGGATCACCCGAAATTCAAAGGCAACTGAATTTCGGCAACCGGGGCATCGAAGTCGGAATGCCGCGAAACTCACCGAGTCAAAGCGTTTCGCTGTTTGCGGAAGGAAGTGTGATGTAGAACAAGTAGCAGAAGCATACATGCTCAAGAGGGATCACCCGAAATTCAAAGGCAACTGAATTTCGGCAACCGGGGCATCGAAGTCGGAATGCCGCGAAACTCACCGAGTCAAAGCGTTTCGCCGTTTGCGGAAGGAAGTGATGTAGAACAAGTAGCAGAAGCATACATGCTCAAGAGGGATCACCCGAAATTCAAAGGCAACTGAATTTCGGCAACCGGGGCATCGAAGTCGGAATGCCGCGAAACTCACCGAGTCAAAGCGTTTCGCTGTTTGCGGAAGGAAGTGTGATGTAGAACAAGTAGCAGAAGCATACATGCTCAAGAGGGATCACCCGAAATTCAAAGGCAACTGAATTTCGGCAACCGGGGCATCGAAGTCGGAATGCCGCGAAACTCACCGAGTCAAAGCGTTTCGCTGTTTGCGGAAGGAAGTGTGATGTAGAACAAGTAGCAGAAGCATACATGCTCAAGAGGGATCACCCGAAATTCAAAGGCAACTGAATTTCGGCAACCGGGGCATCGAAGTCGGAATGCCGCGAAACTCACCGAGTCAAAGCGTTTCGCTGTTTGCGGAAGGAAGTGTGATGTAGAACAAGTAGCAGAAGCATACATGCTCAAGAGGGATCACCCGAAATTCAAAGGCAACTGAATTTCGGCAACCGGGGCATCGAAGTCGGAATGCCGCGAAACTCACCGAGTCAAAGCGTTTCGCTGTTTGCGGAAGGAAGTGTGATGTAGAACAAGTAGCAGAAGCATACATGCTCAAGAGGGATCACCCGAAATTCAAAGGCAACTGAATTTCGGCAACCGGGGCATCGAAGTCGGAATGCCGCGAAACTCACCGAGTCAAAGCGTTTCGCTGTTTGCGGAAGGAAGTGTGATGTAGAACAAGTAGCAGAAGCATACATGCTCAAGAGGGATCACCCGAAATTCAAAGGCAACTGAATTTCGGCAACCGGGGCATCGAAGTCGGAATGCCGCGAAACTCACCGAGTCAAAGCGTTTCGCTGTTTGCGGAAGGAAGTGTGATGTAGAACAAGTAGCAGAAGCATACATGCTCAAGAGGGATCACCCGAAATTCAAAGGCAACTGAATTTCGGCAACCGGGGCATCGAAGTCGGAATGCCGCGAAACTCACCGAGTCAAAGCGTTTCGCCGTTTGCGGAA
Source organism: Populus alba x Populus x berolinensis (assembly GCA_029228515.1). Classification (NCBI taxonomy): domain Eukaryota; kingdom Viridiplantae; phylum Streptophyta; class Magnoliopsida; order Malpighiales; family Salicaceae; genus Populus; species Populus alba x Populus x berolinensis. The sequence continues at coordinate 19,045,404 of CM055360.1, read as the reverse complement.
GGAAGTGTGATGTAGAACAAGTAGCAGAAGCATACATGCTCAAGAGGGATCACCCGAAATTCAAAGGCAACTGAATTTCGGCAACCGGGGCATCGAAGTCGGAATGCCGCGAAACTCACCGAGTCAAAGCGTTTCGCTGTTTGCGGAAGGAAGTGTGATGTAGAACAAGTAGCAGAAGCATACATGCTCAAGAGGGATCACCCGAAATTCAAAGGCAACTGAATTTCGGCAACCGGGGCATCGAAGTCGGAATGCCGCGAAACTCACCGAGTCAAAGCGTTTCGCTGTTTGCGGAAGGAAGTGTGATGTAGAACAAGTAGCAGAAGCATACATGCTCAAGAGGGATCACCCGAAATTCAAAGGCAACTGAATTTCGGCAACCGGGGCATCGAAGTCGGAATGCCGCGAAACTCACCGAGTCAAAGCGTTTCGCTGTTTGCGGAAGGAAGTGTGATGTAGAACAAGTAGCAGAAGCATACATGCTCAAGAGGGATCACCCGAAATTCAAAGGCAACTGAATTTCGGCAACCGGGGCATCGAAGTCGGAATGCCGCGAAACTCACCGAGTCAAAGCGTTTCGCCGTTTGCGGAAGGAGTGTGATGTAGAACAAGTAGCAGAAGCATACATGCTCAAGAGGGATCACCCGAAATTCAAAGGCAACTGAATTTCGGCAACCGGGGCATCGAAGTCGGAATGCCGCGAAACTCACCGAGTCAAAGCGTTTCGCCGTTTGCGGAAGGAAGTGATGTAGAACAAGTAGCAGAAGCATACATGCTCAAGAGGGATCACCCGAAATTCAAAGGCAACTGAATTTCGGCAACCGGGGCATCGAAGTCGGAATGCCGCGAAACTCACCGAGTCAAAGCGTTTCGCTGTTTGCGGAAGGAAGTGTGATGTAGAACAAGTAGCAGAAGCATACATGCTCAAGAGGGATCACCCGAAATTCAAAGGCAACTGAATTTCGGCAACCGGGGCATCGAAGTCGGAATGCCGCGAAACTCACCGAGTCAAAGCGTTTCGCTGTTTGCGGAAGGAAGTGTGATGTAGAACAAGTAGCAGAAGCATACATGCTCAAGAGGGATCACCCGAAATTCAAAGGCAACTGAATTTCGGCAACCGGGGCATCGAAGTCGGAATGCCGCGAAACTCACCGAGTCAAAGCGTTTCGCCGTTTGCGGAAGAAGTGTGATGTAGAACAAGTAGCAGAAGCATACATGCTCAAGAGGGATCACCCGAAATTCAAAGGCAACTGAATTTCGGCAACCGGGGCATCGAAGTCGGAATGCCGCGAAACTCACCGAGTCAAAGCGTTTCGCTGTTTGCGGAAGGAAGTGTGATGTAGAACAAGTAGCAGAAGCATACATGCTCAAGAGGGATCACCCGAAATTCAAAGGCAACTGAATTTCGGCAACCGGGGCATCGAAGTCGGAATGCCGCGAAACTCACCGAGTCAAAGCGTTTCGCCGTTTGCGGAAGGAAGTGTGATGTAGAACAAGTAGCAGAAGCATACATGCTCAAGAGGGATCACCCGAAATTCAAAGGCAACTGAATTTCGGCAACCGGGGCATCGAAGTCGGAATGCCGCGAAACTCACCGAGTCAAAGCGTTTCGCTGTTTGCGGAAGAAGTGTGATGTAGAACAAGTAGCAGAAGCATACATGCTCAAGAGGGATCACCCGAAATTCAAAGGCAACTGAATTTCGGCAACCGGGGCATCGAAGTCGGAATGCCGCGAAACTCACCGAGTCAAAGCGTTTCGCCTTTGCGGAAGGAAGTCTGATGTAGAACAAGTAGCAGAAGCATACATGCTCAAGAGGGATCACCCGAAATTCAAAGGCAACTGAATTTCGGCAACCGGGGCATCGAAGTCGGAATGCCGCGAAACTCACCGAGTCAAAGCGTTTCGCCGTTTGCGGAAGGAAGTGTGATGTAGAACAAGTAGCAGAAGCATACATGCTCAAGAGGGATCACCCGAAATTCAAAGGCAACTGAATTTCGGCAACCGGGGCATCGAAGTCGGAATGCCGCGAAACTCACCGAGTCAAAGCGTTTCGCTGTTTGCGGAAGGAAGTGTGATGTAGAACAAGTAGCAGAAGCATACATGCTCAAGAGGGATCACCCGAAATTCAAAGGCAACTGAATTTCGGCAACCGGGGCATCGAAGTCGGAATGCCGCGAAACTCACCGAGTCAAAGCGTTTCGCCGTTTGCGGAAGGAAGTGTGATGTAGAACAAGTAGCAGAAGCATACATGCTCAAGAGGGATCACCCGAAATTCAAAGGCAACTGAATTTCGGCAACCGGGGCATCGAAGTCGGAATGCCGCGAAACTCACCGAGTCAAAGCGTTTCGCCGTTTGCGGAAGGAAGTGTGATGTAGAACAAGTAGCAGAAGCATACATGCTCAAGAGGGATCACCCGAAATTCAAAGGCAACTGAATTTCGGCAACCGGGGCATCGAAGTCGGAATGCCGCGAAACTCACCGAGTCAAAGCGTTTCGCCGTTTGCGGAAGGAAGTGTGATGTAGAACAAGTAGCAGAAGCATACATGCTCAAGAGGGATCACCCGAAATTCAAAGGCAACTGAATTTCGGCAACCGGGGCATCGAAGTCGGAATGCCGCGAAACTCACCGAGTCAAAGCGTTTCGCCGTTTGCGGAAGGAAGTGTGATGTAGAACAAGTAGCAGAAGCATACATGCTCAAGAGGGATCACCCGAAATTCAAAGGCAACTGAATTTCGGCAACCGGGGCATCGAAGTCGGAATGCCGCGAAACTCACCGAGTCAAAGCGTTTCGCTGTTTGCGGAAGGAAGTGTGATGTAGAACAAGTAGCAGAAGCATACATGCTCAAGAGGGATCACCCGAAATTCAAAGGCAACTGAATTTCGGCAACCGGGGCATCGAAGTCGGAATGCCGCGAAACTCACCGAGTCAAAGCGTTTCGCCTTTGCGGAAGGAAGTGTGATGTAGAACAAGTAGCAGAAGCATACATGCTCAAGAGGGATCACCCGAAATTCAAAGGCAACTGAATTTCGGCAACCGGGGCATCGAAGTCGGAATGCCGCGAAACTCACCGAGTCAAAGCGTTTCGCCGTTTGCGGAAGGAAGTGTGATGTAGAACAAGTAGCAGAAGCATACATGCTCAAGAGGGATCACCCGAAATTCAAAGGCAACTGAATTTCGGCAACCGGGGCATCGAAGTCGGAATGCCGCGAAACTCACCGAGTCAAAGCGTTTCGCTGTTTGCGGAAGGAAGTGTGATGTAGAACAAGTAGCAGAAGCATACATGCTCAAGAGGGATCACCCGAAATTCAAAGGCAACTGAATTTCGGCAACCGGGGCATCGAAGTCGGAATGCCGCGAAACTCACCGAGTCAAAGCGTTTCGCCTGTTTGCGGAAGAAGTGTGATGTAGAACAAGTAGCAGAAGCATACATGCTCAAGAGGGATCACCCGAAATTCAAAGGCAACTGAATTTCGGCAACCGGGGCATCGAAGTCGGAATGCCGCGAAACTCACCGAGTCAAAGCGTTTCGCCGTTTGCGGAAGGAAGTGTGATGTAGAACAAGTAGCAGAAGCATACATGCTCAAGAGGGATCACCCGAAATTCAAAGGCAACTGAATTTCGGCAACCGGGGCATCGAAGTCGGAATGCCGCGAAACTCACCGAGTCAAAGCGTTTCGCTGTTTGCGGAAGGAAGTGTGATGTAGAACAAGTAGCAGAAGCATACATGCTCAAGAGGGATCACCCGAAATTCAAAGGCAACTGAATTTCGGCAACCGGGGCATCGAAGTCGGAATGCCGCGAAACTCACCGAGTCAAAGCGTTTCGCCGTTTGCGGAAGGAAGTTGATGTAGAACAAGTAGCAGAAGCATACATGCTCAAGAGGGATCACCCGAAATTCAAAGGCAACTGAATTTCGGCAACCGGGGCATCGAAGTCGGAATGCCGCGAAACTCACCGAGTCAAAGCGTTTCGCCTTTGCGGAAGGAAGTGTGATGTAGAACAAGTAGCAGAAGCATACATGCTCAAGAGGGATCACCCGAAATTCAAAGGCAACTGAATTTCGGCAACCGGGGCATCGAAGTCGGAATGCCGCGAAACTCACCGAGTCAAAGCGTTTCGCTTTGCGGAAGGAAGTGTGATGTAGAACAAGTAGCAGAAGCATACATGCTCAAGAGGGATCACCCGAAATTCAAAGGCAACTGAATTTCGGCAACCGGGGCATCGAAGTCGGAATGCCGCGAAACTCACCGAGTCAAAGCGTTTCGCCTTTTGCGGAAGGAAGTGTGATGTAGAACAAGTAGCAGAAGCATACATGCTCAAGAGGGATCACCCGAAATTCAAAGGCAACTGAATTTCGGCAACCGGGCATCGAAGTCGGAATGCCGCGAAACTCACCGAGTCAAAGCGTTTCGCTGTTTGCGGAAGAAGTGTGATGTAGAACAAGTAGCAGAAGCATACATGCTCAAGAGGGATCACCCGAAATTCAAAGGCAACTGAATTTCGGCAACCGGGGCATCGAAGTCGGAATGCCGCGAAACTCACCGAGTCAAAGCGTTTCGCCGTTTGCGGAAGAAGTGTGATGTAGAACAAGTAGCAGAAGCATACATGCTCAAGAGGGATCACCCGAAATTCAAAGGCAACTGAATTTCGGCAACCGGGGCATCGAAGTCGGAATGCCGCGAAACTCACCGAGTCAAAGCGTTTCGCCGTTTGCGGAAGGAAGTGTGATGTAGAACAAGTAGCAGAAGCATACATGCTCAAGAGGGATCACCCGAAATTCAAAGGCAACTGAATTTCGGCAACCGGGGCATCGAAGTCGGAATGCCGCGAAACTCACCGAGTCAAAGCGTTTCGCCGTTTGCGGAAGGAAGTGTGATGTAGAACAAGTAGCAGAAGCATACATGCTCAAGAGGGATCACCCGAAATTCAAAGGCAACTGAATTTCGGCAACCGGGGCATCGAAGTCGGAATGCCGCGAAACTCACCGAGTCAAAGCGTTTCGCTGTTTGCGGAAGAAGTGTGATGTAGAACAAGTAGCAGAAGCATACATGCTCAAGAGGGATCACCCGAAATTCAAAGGCAACTGAATTTCGGCAACCGGGGCATCGAAGTCGGAATGCCGCGAAACTCACCGAGTCAAAGCGTTTCGCCCTTTGCGGAAGGAATGTGATGTAGAACAAGTAGCAGAAGCATACATGCTCAAGAGGGATCACCCGAAATTCAAAGGCAACTGAATTTCGGCAACCGGGGCATCGAAGTCGGAATGCCGCGAAACTCACCGAGTCAAAGCGTTTCGCTGTTTGCGGAAGGAAGTGTGATGTAGAACAAGTAGCAGAAGCATACATGCTCAAGAGGGATCACCCGAAATTCAAAGGCAACTGAATTTCGGCAACCGGGGCATCGAAGTCGGAATGCCGCGAAACTCACCGAGTCAAAGCGTTTCGCCTTTGCGGAAGGAAGTGTGATGTAGAACAAGTAGCAGAAGCATACATGCTCAAGAGGGATCACCCGAAATTCAAAGGCAACTGAATTTCGGCAACCGGGGCATCGAAGTCGGAATGCCGCGAAACTCACCGAGTCAAAGCGTTTCGCCGTTTGCGGAAGGAAGTGTGATGTAGAACAAGTAGCAGAAGCATACATGCTCAAGAGGGATCACCCGAAATTCAAAGGCAACTGAATTTCGGCAACCGGGGCATCGAAGTCGGAATGCCGCGAAACTCACCGAGTCAAAGCGTTTCGCCGTTTGCGGAAGGAAGTGTGATGTAGAACAAGTAGCAGAAGCATACATGCTCAAGAGGGATCACCCGAAATTCAAAGGCAACTGAATTTCGGCAACCGGGGCATCGAAGTCGGAATGCCGCGAAACTCACCGAGTCAAAGCGTTTCGCCGTTTGCGGAAGGAAGTGTGATGTAGAACAAGTAGCAGAAGCATACATGCTCAAGAGGGATCACCCGAAATTCAAAGGCAACTGAATTTCGGCAACCGGGGCATCGAAGTCGGAATGCCGCGAAACTCACCGAGTCAAAGCGTTTCGCCGTTTGCGGAAGGAAGTGTGATGTAGAACAAGTAGCAGAAGCATACATGCTCAAGAGGGATCACCCGAAATTCAAAGGCAACTGAATTTCGGCAACCGGGGCATCGAAGTCGGAATGCCGCGAAACTCACCGAGTCAAAGCGTTTCGCCGTTTGCGGAAGGAAGTGTGATGTAGAACAAGTAGCAGAAGCATACATGCTCAAGAGGGATCACCCGAAATTCAAAGGCAACTGAATTTCGGCAACCGGGGCATCGAAGTCGGAATGCCGCGAAACTCACCGAGTCAAAGCGTTTCGCCGTTTGCGGAAGAAGTGTGATGTAGAACAAGTAGCAGAAGCATACATGCTCAAGAGGGATCACCCGAAATTCAAAGGCAACTGAATTTCGGCAACCGGGCATCGAAGTCGGAATGCCGCGAAACTCACCGAGTCAAAGCGTTTCGCCGTTTGCGGAAGGAAGTGTGATGTAGAACAAGTAGCAGAAGCATACATGCTCAAGAGGGATCACCCGAAATTCAAAGGCAACTGAATTTCGGCAACCGGGGCATCGAAGTCGGAATGCCGCGAAACTCACCGAGTCAAAGCGTTTCGCCGTTTGCGGAAGGAAGTGTGATGTAGAACAAGTAGCAGAAGCATACATGCTCAAGAGGGATCACCCGAAATTCAAAGGCAACTGAATTTCGGCAACCGGGGCATCGAAGTCGGAATGCCGCGAAACTCACCGAGTCAAAGCGTTTCGCTGTTTGCGGAAGAAGTGTGATGTAGAACAAGTAGCAGAAGCATACATGCTCAAGAGGGATCACCCGAAATTCAAAGGCAACTGAATTTCGGCAACCGGGGCATCGAAGTCGGAATGCCGCGAAACTCACCGAGTCAAAGCGTTTCGCTGTTTGCGGAAGGAAGTGTGATGTAGAACAAGTAGCAGAAGCATACATGCTCAAGAGGGATCACCCGAAATTCAAAGGCAACTGAATTTCGGCAACCGGGGATCCAAATCGGAGTCGGAATGCCGCGAAACTCACCGAGTCAAAGCGTTTCGCTGTTTGCGGAAGGAAGTGTGATGTAGAACAAGTAGCAGAAGCATACATGCTCAAGAGGGATCACCCGAAATTCAAAGGCAACTGAATTTCGGCAACCGGGGCATCGAAGTCGGAATGCCGCGAAACTCACCGAGTCAAAGCGTTTCGCTGTTTGCGGAAGGAAGTGTGATGTAGAACAAGTAGCAGAAGCATACATGCTCAAGAGGGATCACCCGAAATTCAAAGGCAACTGAATTTCGGCAACCGGGGCATCGAAGTCGGAATGCCGCGAAACTCACCGAGTCAAAGCGTTTCGCTGTTTGCGGAAGGAAGTGTGATGTAGAACAAGTAGCAGAAGCATACATGCTCAAGAGGGATCACCCGAAATTCAAAGGCAACTGAATTTCGGCAACGGGGCATCGAAGTCGGAATGCCGCGAAACTCACCGAGTCAAAGCGTTTCGCTTTGCGGAGGAAGTGTGATGTAGAACAAGTAGCAGAAGCATACATGCTCAAGAGGGATCACCCGAAATTCAAAGGCAACTGAATTTCGGCAACCGGGGCATCGAAGTCGGAATGCCGCGAAACTCACCGAGTCAAAGCGTTTCGCTGTTTGCGGAAGGAAGTGTGATGTAGAACAAGTAGCAGAAGCATACATGCTCAAGAGGGATCACCCGAAATTCAAAGGCAACTGAATTTCGGCAACCGGGGCATCGAAGTCGGAATGCCGCGAAACTCACCGAGTCAAAGCGTTTCGCTGTTTGCGGAAGGAAGTGTGATGTAGAACAAGTAGCAGAAGCATACATGCTCAAGAGGGATCACCCGAAATTCAAAGGCAACTGAATTTCGGCAACCGGGGCATCGAAGTCGGAATGCGCGAAACTCACCGAGTCAAAGCGTTTCGCTGTTTGCGGAAGGAAGAGTGATGTAGAACAAGTAGCAGAAGCATACATGCTCAAGAGGGATCACCCGAAATTCAAAGGCAACTGAATTTCGGCAACCGGGGCATCGAAGTCGGAATGCCGCGAAACTCACGAGTCAAAGCGTTTCCCTTTGCGGAAGGAAGTGTGGTGTAGAACAAGTAGCAGAAGCATACATGCTCAAGAGGGACCACCCGAAATTCAAAGGCAACTGAATTTCGGCAACCGGGGCATCGAAGTCGGAATGCCGCGAAACTCACCGAGTCAAAGCGTTTCGCCGTTTGCGGAAGAGAAGTGTGATGTAGAACAAGTAGCAGAAGCATACATGCTCAAGAGGGATCACCGAAATTCAAAGGCACTGAATTTCGGCAAACGGGGAATCGAAGTCGGAATGCCGCGAAACTCACCGAGTCAAAGCGTTTCGCCGTTTGCGGAAGGAAGTGTGATGTAGAACAAGTAGCAGAAGCATACATGCTCAAGAGGGATCACCCGAAATTCAAAGGCAA
>CM055360.1:18992671-19036822 GCA_029228515.1 Populus alba x Populus x berolinensis | reverse complement strand
TTAATTTGTGCGACCGCGACATCGCAACAGTTGCCTTTGAATTTCGGGTGATCCCTCTTGAGCATGAATGCTTCTGCTACTTGTTCTACATCACCCTTCCTTCCGCAAACGGCGAAACGCTTTGACTTGCTGAGTTTCCCGGCATTCCGACTTCGATGCCCCGGATGCCGAAATTCAGTTGCCTTTGAATTTCGGGTGATCCCTCTTGAGCATGTATGCTTCTGCTACTTGTTATACATCACACTTCCTTCCGCAAACGGCCAAACGCTTTGACTCGGTGAGTTTCGCGGCATTCCGACTTCGATGCCCCGGTTGCCGAAATTCAGTTGCCTTTGAATTTCGGGTGATCCCTCTTGAGCATGTATGCTTCTGCTACTTGTTCTACATCACACTTCTTCCGGAAACGGCGAAACGCTTTGACTCGGTGAGTTTCGCCGCATTCCGAATTCGATGCCCCGGTTGTCGAAATTCAGTTGCCTTTGAATTTCGGATGATCCCTCTTGAGCATGTATGCTTCTGCTACTTGTTCTACATCACACTTCCTTCCGCAAACAACGAAACGCTTTGACTCGGTGAGTTTCGCGGCATTCCGACTTCGATGCCGCCGTTGCCGAAATTCATTTTCCTTTGAATTTCGGGTGATCCCTCTTGAGCATGTATGCTTCTGCTACTTGTTCTACATCAGACTTCTTCCGCAAACGGCCAAACACTTTGACTCGGTGAGTTTCGCGGCATTCCGACTTCGATGCCCCGGTTGCCGAAATTCAGTTGCCTTTGAATTTCGGGTGATCCCTCTTGAGCATGTATGCTTCTGCTACTTGTTCTACATCACACTTCCTTCTGCAAAAAGAGAAACGCTTTGACTCAGTGAGTTTCGCGGCATTCCAACTTCGATGCCCCGGTTGCCGAAATTCAGTTGCCTTTGAATTTCGGGTGATCCCTCTTGAGCATGTATGCTTCTGCTACTTGTTCTACATCACACTTCCTTCCGCAAACGGCCAAACGCTTTGACTCGGTGAGTTTCGCGGCATTCCGACTTCGATGCCCCGGTTGCCGAAATTCAGTTGCCTTTGAATTTCGGGTGATCCCTCTTGAGCATGTATGCTTCTGCTACTTGTTCTACATCACACTTCTTTCCGCAAACGGCGAAACGCTTTGACTCGGTGAGTTTCGCGGCATTCCGACTTCGATGCCCCGGTTGCCGAAATTCAGTTGCCTTTGAATTTCGGGTGATCCCTCTTGAGCATGTATGCTTCTGCTACTTGTTCTACATCACACTTCCTTCCGCAAACGGCGAAACGCTTTGACGCGGTGAGTTTCGCGGCATTCCGACTTCGATGCCCCGGTTGCCGAAATTCAGTTGCCTTTGAATTTCGGGTGATCCCTCTTGAGCATGTATGCTTCTGCTACTTGTTCTACATCACACTTCCTTCCGCAAACGGCAAACGCTTTGACTCGGTGAGTTTCGCGGCATTCCGACTTCGATGCCCCGTTGCCGAAATTCAGTTGCCTTTGAATTTCGGGTGATCCCTCTTGAGCATGTATGCTTCTGCTACTTGTTCTACATCACACTTCCTTCCGCAAACGGCGAAACGCTTTGACTCGGTGAGTTTCGCGGCATTCCGACTTCGATGCCCCGGTTGCCGAAATTCAGTTGCCTTTGAATTTCGGGTGATCCCTCTTGAGCATGTATGCTTCTGCTACTTGTTCTACATCACACTTCCTTCCGCAAACGGCGAAACGCTTTGACTCGGTGAGTTTCGCGGCATTCCGACTTCGATGCCCCGGTTGCCGAAATTCAGTTGCCTTTGAATTTCGGGTGATCCCTCTTGAGCATGTATGCTTCTGCTACTTGTTCTACATCACACTTCCTTCCGCAAACGGCGAAACGCTTTGACTCGGTGAGTTTCGCGGCATTCCGACTTCGATGCCCCGGTTGCCGAAATTCAGTTGCCTTTGAATTTCGGGTGATCCCTCTTGAGCATGTATGCTTCTGCTACTTGTTCTACATCACACTTCTTCCGCAAACGGCGAAACGCTTTGACTCGGTGAGTTTCGCGGCATTCCGACTTCGATGCCCCGGTTGCCGAAATTCAGTTGCCTTTGAATTTCGGGTGATCCCTCTTGAGCATGTATGCTTCTGCTACTTGTTCTACATCACACTTCCTTCCGCAAACGGCGAAACGCTTTGACTCGGTGAGTTTCGCGGCATTCCGACTTCGATGCCCCGGTTGCCGAAATTCAGTTGCCTTTGAATTTCGGGTGATCCCTCTTGAGCATGTATGCTTCTGCTACTTGTTCTACATCACACTTCTTCCGCAAACGGCGAAACGCTTTGACTCGGTGAGTTTCGCGGCATTCCGACTTCGATGCCCCGGTTGCCGAAATTCAGTTGCCTTTGAATTTCGGGTGATCCCTCTTGAGCATGTATGCTTCTGCTACTTGTTCTACATCACACTTCCTTCCGCAAACGGCGAAACGCTTTGACTCGGTGAGTTTCGCGGCATTCCGACTTCGATGCCCCGGTTGCCGAAATTCAGTTGCCTTTGAATTTCGGGTGATCCCTCTTGAGCATGTATGCTTCTGCTACTTGTTCTACATCACACTTCCTTCCGCAAACGGCGAAACGCTTTGACTCGGTGAGTTTCGCGGCATTCCGACTTCGATGCCCCGGTTGCCGAAATTCAGTTGCCTTTGAATTTCGGGTGATCCCTCTTGAGCATGTATGCTTCTGCTACTTGTTCTACATCACACTTCCTTCCGCAAACGGCGAAACGCTTTGACTCGGTGAGTTTCGCGGCATTCCGACTTCGATGCCCCGGTTGCCGAAATTCAGTTGCCTTTGAATTTCGGGTGATCCCTCTTGAGCATGTATGCTTCTGCTACTTGTTCTACATCACACTTCTTCCGCAAACGGCGAAACGCTTTGACTCGGTGAGTTTCGCGGCATTCCGACTTCGATGCCCCGGTTGCCGAAATTCAGTTGCCTTTGAATTTCGGGTGATCCCTCTTGAGCATGTATGCTTCTGCTACTTGTTCTACATCACACTTCTTCCGCAAACGGCGAAACGCTTTGACTCGGTGAGTTTCGCGGCATTCCGACTTCGATGCCCCGGTTGCCGAAATTCAGTTGCCTTTGAATTTCGGGTGATCCCTCTTGAGCATGTATGCTTCTGCTACTTGTTCTACATCACACTTCTTCCGCAAACGGCGAAACGCTTTGACTCGGTGAGTTTCGCGGCATTCCGACTTCGATGCCCCGGTTGCCGAAATTCAGTTGCCTTTGAATTTCGGGTGATCCCTCTTGAGCATGTATGCTTCTGCTACTTGTTCTACATCACACTTCCTTCCGCAAACGGCGAAACGCTTTGACTCGGTGAGTTTCGCGGCATTCCGACTTCGATGCCCCGGTTGCCGAAATTCAGTTGCCTTTGAATTTCGGGTGATCCCTCTTGAGCATGTATGCTTCTGCTACTTGTTCTACATCACACTTCCTTCCGCAAACGGCGAAACGCTTTGACTCGGTGAGTTTCGCGGCATTCCGACTTCGATGCCCCGGTTGCCGAAATTCAGTTGCCTTTGAATTTCGGGTGATCCCTCTTGAGCATGTATGCTTCTGCTACTTGTTCTACATCACACTTCCTTCCGCAAACGGCGAAACGCTTTGACTCGGTGAGTTTCGCGGCATTCCGACTTCGATGCCCCGGTTGCCGAAATTCAGTTGCCTTTGAATTTCGGGTGATCCCTCTTGAGCATGTATGCTTCTGCTACTTGTTCTACATCACACTTCCTTCCGCAAACGGCGAAACGCTTTGACTCGGTGAGTTTCGCGGCATTCCGACTTCGATGCCCCGGTTGCCGAAATTCAGTTGCCTTTGAATTTCGGGTGATCCCTCTTGAGCATGTATGCTTCTGCTACTTGTTCTACATCACACTTCTTTCGCAAATGGCCAAACGCTTTGAATCAGTGAGTTTCGCGGCATTCCAACTTCGATGCCCCGGTTGCCGAAATTCAGTTGCCTTTGAATTTCGGGTGATCCGTCTTGAGCATGTATGCTTCTGCTACTTGTTCTACATCACACTTCCTTCCGCAAACGGCGAAACGCTTTGACTCGGTGAGTTTCGCGGCATTCCGACTTCGATGCCCCGGTTGCCGAAATTCAGTTGCCTTTGAATTTCGGGTGATCCCTCTTGAGCATGTATGCTTCTGCTACTTGTTCTACATCACACTTCCTTCCGCAAACGGCGAAACGCTTTGACTCGGTGAGTTTCGCGGCATTCCGACTTCGATGCCCCGGTTGCCGAAATTCAGTTGCCTTTGAATTTCGGGTGATCCCTCTTGAGCATGTATGCTTCTGCTACTTGTTCTACATCACACTTCCTTCCGCAAACGGCGAAACGCTTTGACTCGGTGAGTTTCGCGGCATTCCGACTTCGATGCCCCGGTTGCCGAAATTCAGTTGCCTTTGAATTTCGGGTGATCCCTCTTGAGCATGTATGCTTCTGCTACTTGTTCTACATCACACTTCCTTCCGCAAACGGCGAAACGCTTTGACTCGGTGAGTTTCGCGGCATTCCGACTTCGATGCCCCGGTTGCCGAAATTCAGTTGCCTTTGAATTTCGGGTGATCCCTCTTGAGCATGTATGCTTCTGCTACTTGTTCTACATCACACTTCCTTCCGCAAACGGCGAAACGCTTTGACTCGGTGAGTTTCGCGGCATTCCGACTTCGATGCCCCGGTTGCCGAAATTCAGTTGCCTTTGAATTTCGGGTGATCCCTCTTGAGCATGTATGCTTCTGCTACTTGTTCTACATCACACTTCCTTCCGCAAACGGCGAAACGCTTTGACTCGGTGAGTTTCGCGGCATTCCGACTTCGATGCCCCGGTTGCCGAAATTCAGTTGCCTTTGAATTTCGGGTGATCCCTCTTGAGCATGTATGCTTCTGCTACTTGTTCTACATCACACTTCCTTCCGCAAACGGCGAAACGCTTTGACTCGGTGAGTTTCGCGGCATTCCGACTTCGATGCCCCGGTTGCCGAAATTCAGTTGCCTTTGAATTTCGGGTGATCCCTCTTGAGCATGTATGCTTCTGCTACTTGTTCTACATCACACTTCCTTCCGCAAACGGCGAAACGCTTTGACTCGGTGAGTTTCGCGGCATTCCGACTTCGATGCCCCGGTTGCCGAAATTCAGTTGCCTTTGAATTTCGGGTGATCCCTCTTGAGCATGTATGCTTCTGCTACTTGTTCTACATCACACTTCCTTCCGCAAACGGCGAAACGCTTTGACTCGGTGAGTTTCGCGGCATTCCGACTTCGATGCCCCGGTTGCCGAAATTCAGTTGCCTTTGAATTTCGGGTGATCCCTCTTGAGCATGTATGCTTCTGCTACTTGTTCTACATCACACTTCCTTCCGCAAACGGCGAAACGCTTTGACTCGGTGAGTTTCGCGGCATTCCGACTTCGATGCCCCGGTTGCCGAAATTCAGTTGCCTTTGAATTTCGGGTGATCCCTCTTGAGCATGTATGCTTCTGCTACTTGTTCTACATCACACTTCCTTCCGCAAACGGCGAAACGCTTTGACTCGGTGAGTTTCGCGGCATTCCGACTTCGATGCCCCGGTTGCCGAAATTCAGTTGCCTTTGAATTTCGGGTGATCCCTCTTGAGCATGTATGCTTCTGCTACTTGTTCTACATCACACTTCCTTCCGCAAACGGCGAAACGCTTTGACTCGGTGAGTTTCGCGGCATTCCGACTTCGATGCCCCGGTTGCCGAAATTCAGTTGCCTTTGAATTTCGGGTGATCCCTCTTGAGCATGTATGCTTCTGCTACTTGTTCTACATCACACTTCCTTCCGCAAACGGCGAAACGCTTTGACTCGGTGAGTTTCGCGGCATTCCGACTTCGATGCCCCGGTTGCCGAAATTCAGTTGCCTTTGAATTTCGGGTGATCCCTCTTGAGCATGTATGCTTCTGCTACTTGTTCTACATCACACTTCCTTCCGCAAACGGCGAAACGCTTTGACTCGGTGAGTTTCGCGGCATTCCGACTTCGATGCCCCGGTTGCCGAAATTCAGTTGCCTTTGAATTTCGGGTGATCCCTCTTGAGCATGTATGCTTCTGCTACTTGTTCTACATCACACTTCCTTCCGCAAACGGCGAAACGCTTTGACTCGGTGAGTTTCGCGGCATTCCGACTTCGATGCCCCGGTTGCCGAAATTCAGTTGCCTTTGAATTTCGGGTGATCCCTCTTGAGCATGTATGCTTCTGCTACTTGTTCTACATCACACTTCCTTCCGCAAACGGCGAAACGCTTTGACTCGGTGAGTTTCGCGGCATTCCGACTTCGATGCCCCGGTTGCCGAAATTCAGTTGCCTTTGAATTTCGGGTGATCCCTCTTGAGCATGTATGCTTCTGCTACTTGTTCTACATCACACTTCTTCCGCAAACGGCGAAACGCTTTGACTCGGTGAGTTTCGCGGCATTCCGACTTCGATGCCCCGGTTGCCGAAATTCAGTTGCCTTTGAATTTCGGGTGATCCCTCTTGAGCATGTATGCTTCTGCTACTTGTTCTACATCACACTTCCTTCCGCAAACGGCGAAACGCTTTGACTCGGTGAGTTTCGCGGCATTCCGACTTCGATGCCCCGGTTGCCGAAATTCAGTTGCCTTTGAATTTCGGGTGATCCCTCTTGAGCATGTATGCTTCTGCTACTTGTTCTACATCACACTTCCTTCCGCAAACGGCGAAACGCTTTGACTCGGTGAGTTTCGCGGCATTCCGACTTCGATGCCCCGGTTGCCGAAATTCAGTTGCCTTTGAATTTCGGGTGATCCCTCTTGAGCATGTATGCTTCTGCTACTTGTTCTACATCACACTTCCTTCCGCAAACGGCGAAACGCTTTGACTCGGTGAGTTTCGCGGCATTCCGACTTCGATGCCCCGGTTGCCGAAATTCAGTTGCCTTTGAATTTCGGGTGATCCCTCTTGAGCATGTATGCTTCTGCTACTTGTTCTACATCACACTTCCTTCCGCAAACGGCGAAACGCTTTGACTCGGTGAGTTTCGCGGCATTCCGACTTCGATGCCCCGGTTGCCGAAATTCAGTTGCCTTTGAATTTCGGGTGATCCCTCTTGAGCATGTATGCTTCTGCTACTTGTTCTACATCACACTTCCTTCCGCAAACGGCGAAACGCTTTGACTCGGTGAGTTTCGCGGCATTCCGACTTCGATGCCCCGGTTGCCGAAATTCAGTTGCCTTTGAATTTCGGGTGATCCCTCTTGAGCATGTATGCTTCTGCTACTTGTTCTACATCACACTTCTTCCGCAAACGGCGAAACGCTTTGACTCGGTGAGTTTCGCGGCATTCCGACTTCGATGCCCCGGTTGCCGAAATTCAGTTGCCTTTGAATTTCGGGTGATCCCTCTTGAGCATGTATGCTTCTGCTACTTGTTCTACATCACACTTCCTCCGCAAACGGCGAAACGCTTTGACTCGGTGAGTTTCGCGGCATTCCGACTTCGATGCCCCGGTTGCCGAAATTCAGTTGCCTTTGAATTTCGGGTGATCCCTCTTGAGCATGTATGCTTCTGCTACTTGTTCTACATCACACTTCTTCCGCAAACGGCGAAACGCTTTGACTCGGTGAGTTTCGCGGCATTCCGACTTCGATGCCCCGGTTGCCGAAATTCAGTTGCCTTTGAATTTCGGGTGATCCCTCTTGAGCATGTATGCTTCTGCTACTTGTTCTACATCACACTTCCTTCCGCAAACGGCGAAACGCTTTGACTCGGTGAGTTTCGCGGCATTCCGACTTCGATGCCCCGGTTGCCGAAATTCAGTTGCCTTTGAATTTCGGGTGATCCCTCTTGAGCATGTATGCTTCTGCTACTTGTTCTACATCACACTTCTTCCGCAAACGGCGAAACGCTTTGACTCGGTGAGTTTCGCGGCATTCCGACTTCGATGCCCCGGTTGCCGAAATTCAGTTGCCTTTGAATTTCGGGTGATCCCTCTTGAGCATGTATGCTTCTGCTACTTGTTCTACATCACACTTCCTTCCGCAAACGGCGAAACGCTTTGACTCGGTGAGTTTCGCGGCATTCCGACTTCGATGCCCCGGTTGCCGAAATTCAGTTGCCTTTGAATTTCGGGTGATCCCTCTTGAGCATGTATGCTTCTGCTACTTGTTCTACATCACACTTCCTTCCGCAAACGGCGAAACGCTTTGACTCGGTGAGTTTCGCGGCATTCCGACTTCGATGCCCCGGTTGCCGAAATTCAGTTGCCTTTGAATTTCGGGTGATCCCTCTTGAGCATGTATGCTTCTGCTACTTGTTCTACATCACACTTCTTCCGCAAACGGCGAAACGCTTTGACTCGGTGAGTTTCGCGGCATTCCGACTTCGATGCCCCGGTTGCCGAAATTCAGTTGCCTTTGAATTTCGGGTGATCCCTCTTGAGCATGTATGCTTCTGCTACTTGTTCTACATCACACTTCCTTCCGCAAACGGCGAAACGCTTTGACTCGGTGAGTTTCGCGGCATTCCGACTTCGATGCCCCGGTTGCCGAAATTCAGTTGCCTTTGAATTTCGGGTGATCCCTCTTGAGCATGTATGCTTCTGCTACTTGTTCTACATCACACTTCCTTCCGCAAACGGCGAAACGCTTTGACTCGGTGAGTTTCGCGGCATTCCGACTTCGATGCCCCGGTTGCCGAAATTCAGTTGCCTTTGAATTTCGGGTGATCCCTCTTGAGCATGTATGCTTCTGCTACTTGTTCTACATCACACTTCCTTCCGCAAACGGCGAAACGCTTTGACTCGGTGAGTTTCGCGGCATTCCGACTTCGATGCCCCGGTTGCCGAAATTCAGTTGCCTTTGAATTTCGGGTGATCCCTCTTGAGCATGTATGCTTCTGCTACTTGTTCTACATCACACTTCCTTCCGCAAACGGCGAAACGCTTTGACTCGGTGAGTTTCGCGGCATTCCGACTTCGATGCCCCGGTTGCCGAAATTCAGTTGCCTTTGAATTTCGGGTGATCCCTCTTGAGCATGTATGCTTCTGCTACTTGTTCTACATCACACTTCTTCCGCAAACGGCGAAACGCTTTGACTCGGTGAGTTTCGCGGCATTCCGACTTCGATGCCCCGGTTGCCGAAATTCAGTTGCCTTTGAATTTCGGGTGATCCCTCTTGAGCATGTATGCTTCTGCTACTTGTTCTACATCACACTTCCTTCCGCAAACGGCGAAACGCTTTGACTCGGTGAGTTTCGCGGCATTCCGACTTCGATGCCCCGGTTGCCGAAATTCAGTTGCCTTTGAATTTCGGGTGATCCCTCTTGAGCATGTATGCTTCTGCTACTTGTTCTACATCACACTTCTTCCGCAAACGGCGAAACGCTTTGACTCGGTGAGTTTCGCGGCATTCCGACTTCGATGCCCCGGTTGCCGAAATTCAGTTGCCTTTGAATTTCGGGTGATCCCTCTTGAGCATGTATGCTTCTGCTACTTGTTCTACATCACACTTCCTTCCGCAAACGGCGAAACGCTTTGACTCGGTGAGTTTCGCGGCATTCCGACTTCGATGCCCCGGTTGCCGAAATTCAGTTGCCTTTGAATTTCGGGTGATCCCTCTTGAGCATGTATGCTTCTGCTACTTGTTCTACATCACACTTCCTTCCGCAAACGGCGAAACGCTTTGACTCGGTGAGTTTCGCGGCATTCCGACTTCGATGCCCCGGTTGCCGAAATTCAGTTGCCTTTGAATTTCGGGTGATCCCTCTTGAGCATGTATGCTTCTGCTACTTGTTCTACATCACACTTCCTTCCGCAAACGGCGAAACGCTTTGACTCGGTGAGTTTCGCGGCATTCCGACTTCGATGCCCCGGTTGCCGAAATTCAGTTGCCTTTGAATTTCGGGTGATCCCTCTTGAGCATGTATGCTTCTGCTACTTGTTCTACATCACACTTCTTCCGCAAACGGCGAAACGCTTTGACTCGGTGAGTTTCGCGGCATTCCGACTTCGATGCCCCGGTTGCCGAAATTCAGTTGCCTTTGAATTTCGGGTGATCCCTCTTGAGCATGTATGCTTCTGCTACTTGTTCTACATCACACTTCCTTCCGCAAACGGCGAAACGCTTTGACTCGGTGAGTTTCGCGGCATTCCGACTTCGATGCCCCGGTTGCCGAAATTCAGTTGCCTTTGAATTTCGGGTGATCCCTCTTGAGCATGTATGCTTCTGCTACTTGTTCTACATCACACTTCTTCCGCAAACGGCGAAACGCTTTGACTCGGTGAGTTTCGCGGCATTCCGACTTCGATGCCCCGGTTGCCGAAATTCAGTTGCCTTTGAATTTCGGGTGATCCCTCTTGAGCATGTATGCTTCTGCTACTTGTTCTACATCACACTTCCTTCCGCAAACGGCGAAACGCTTTGACTCGGTGAGTTTCGCGGCATTCCGACTTCGATGCCCCGGTTGCCGAAATTCAGTTGCCTTTGAATTTCGGGTGATCCCTCTTGAGCATGTATGCTTCTGCTACTTGTTCTACATCACACTTCCTTCCGCAAACGGCGAAACGCTTTGACTCGGTGAGTTTCGCGGCATTCCGACTTCGATGCCCCGGTTGCCGAAATTCAGTTGCCTTTGAATTTCGGGTGATCCCTCTTGAGCATGTATGCTTCTGCTACTTGTTCTACATCACACTTCCTTCCGCAAACGGCGAAACGCTTTGACTCGGTGAGTTTCGCGGCATTCCGACTTCGATGCCCCGGTTGCCGAAATTCAGTTGCCTTTGAATTTCGGGTGATCCCTCTTGAGCATGTATGCTTCTGCTACTTGTTCTACATCACACTTCTTCCGCAAACGGCGAAACGCTTTGACTCGGTGAGTTTCGCGGCATTCCGACTTCGATGCCCCGGTTGCCGAAATTCAGTTGCCTTTGAATTTCGGGTGATCCCTCTTGAGCATGTATGCTTCTGCTACTTGTTCTACATCACACTTCCTTCCGCAAACGGCGAAACGCTTTGACTCGGTGAGTTTCGCGGCATTCCGACTTCGATGCCCCGGTTGCCGAAATTCAGTTGCCTTTGAATTTCGGGTGATCCCTCTTGAGCATGTATGCTTCTGCTACTTGTTCTACATCACACTTCTTCCGCAAACGGCGAAACGCTTTGACTCGGTGAGTTTCGCGGCATTCCGACTTCGATGCCCCGGTTGCCGAAATTCAGTTGCCTTTGAATTTCGGGTGATCCCTCTTGAGCATGTATGCTTCTGCTACTTGTTCTACATCACACTTCCTTCCGCAAACGGCGAAACGCTTTGACTCGGTGAGTTTCGCGGCATTCCGACTTCGATGCCCCGGTTGCCGAAATTCAGTTGCCTTTGAATTTCGGGTGATCCCTCTTGAGCATGTATGCTTCTGCTACTTGTTCTACATCACACTTCTTCCGCAAACGGCGAAACGCTTTGACTCGGTGAGTTTCGCGGCATTCCGACTTCGATGCCCCGGTTGCCGAAATTCAGTTGCCTTTGAATTTCGGGTGATCCCTCTTGAGCATGTATGCTTCTGCTACTTGTTCTACATCACACTTCCTTCCGCAAACGGCGAAACGCTTTGACTCGGTGAGTTTCGCGGCATTCCGACTTCGATGCCCCGGTTGCCGAAATTCAGTTGCCTTTGAATTTCGGGTGATCCCTCTTGAGCATGTATGCTTCTGCTACTTGTTCTACATCACACTTCCTTCCGCAAACGGCGAAACGCTTTGACTCGGTGAGTTTCGCGGCATTCCGACTTCGATGCCCCGGTTGCCGAAATTCAGTTGCCTTTGAATTTCGGGTGATCCCTCTTGAGCATGTATGCTTCTGCTACTTGTTCTACATCACACTTCCTTCCGCAAACGGCGAAACGCTTTGACTCGGTGAGTTTCGCGGCATTCCGACTTCGATGCCCCGGTTGCCGAAATTCAGTTGCCTTTGAATTTCGGGTGATCCCTCTTGAGCATGTATGCTTCTGCTACTTGTTCTACATCACACTTCTTCCGCAAACGGCGAAACGCTTTGACTCGGTGAGTTTCGCGGCATTCCGACTTCGATGCCCCGGTTGCCGAAATTCAGTTGCCTTTGAATTTCGGGTGATCCCTCTTGAGCATGTATGCTTCTGCTACTTGTTCTACATCACACTTCTTCCGCAAACGGCGAAACGCTTTGACTCGGTGAGTTTCGCGGCATTCCGACTTCGATGCCCCGGTTGCCGAAATTCAGTTGCCTTTGAATTTCGGGTGATCCCTCTTGAGCATGTATGCTTCTGCTACTTGTTCTACATCACACTTCCTTCCGCAAACGGCGAAACGCTTTGACTCGGTGAGTTTCGCGGCATTCCGACTTCGATGCCCCGGTTGCCGAAATTCAGTTGCCTTTGAATTTCGGGTGATCCCTCTTGAGCATGTATGCTTCTGCTACTTGTTCTACATCACACTTCCTTCCGCAAACGGCGAAACGCTTTGACTCGGTGAGTTTCGCGGCATTCCGACTTCGATGCCCCGGTTGCCGAAATTCAGTTGCCTTTGAATTTCGGGTGATCCCTCTTGAGCATGTATGCTTCTGCTACTTGTTCTACATCACACTTCTTCCGCAAACGGCGAAACGCTTTGACTCGGTGAGTTTCGCGGCATTCCGACTTCGATGCCCCGGTTGCCGAAATTCAGTTGCCTTTGAATTTCGGGTGATCCCTCTTGAGCATGTATGCTTCTGCTACTTGTTCTACATCACACTTCCTTCCGCAAACGGCGAAACGCTTTGACTCGGTGAGTTTCGCGGCATTCCGACTTCGATGCCCCGGTTGCCGAAATTCAGTTGCCTTTGAATTTCGGGTGATCCCTCTTGAGCATGTATGCTTCTGCTACTTGTTCTACATCACACTTCCTTCCGCAAACGGCGAAACGCTTTGACTCGGTGAGTTTCGCGGCATTCCGACTTCGATGCCCCGGTTGCCGAAATTCAGTTGCCTTTGAATTTCGGGTGATCCCTCTTGAGCATGTATGCTTCTGCTACTTGTTCTACATCACACTTCCTTCCGCAAACGGCGAAACGCTTTGACTCGGTGAGTTTCGCGGCATTCCGACTTCGATGCCCCGGTTGCCGAAATTCAGTTGCCTTTGAATTTCGGGTGATCCCTCTTGAGCATGTATGCTTCTGCTACTTGTTCTACATCACACTTCCTTCCGCAAACGGCGAAACGCTTTGACTCGGTGAGTTTCGCGGCATTCCGACTTCGATGCCCCGGTTGCCGAAATTCAGTTGCCTTTGAATTTCGGGTGATCCCTCTTGAGCATGTATGCTTCTGCTACTTGTTCTACATCACACTTCCTTCCGCAAACGGCGAAACGCTTTGACTCGGTGAGTTTCGCGGCATTCCGACTTCGATGCCCCGGTTGCCGAAATTCAGTTGCCTTTGAATTTCGGGTGATCCCTCTTGAGCATGTATGCTTCTGCTACTTGTTCTACATCACACTTCTTCCGCAAACGGCGAAACGCTTTGACTCGGTGAGTTTCGCGGCATTCCGACTTCGATGCCCCGGTTGCCGAAATTCAGTTGCCTTTGAATTTCGGGTGATCCCTCTTGAGCATGTATGCTTCTGCTACTTGTTCTACATCACACTTCCTTCCGCAAACGGCGAAACGCTTTGACTCGGTGAGTTTCGCGGCATTCCGACTTCGATGCCCCGGTTGCCGAAATTCAGTTGCCTTTGAATTTCGGGTGATCCCTCTTGAGCATGTATGCTTCTGCTACTTGTTCTACATCACACTTCCTTCCGCAAACGGCGAAACGCTTTGACTCGGTGAGTTTCGCGGCATTCCGACTTCGATGCCCCGGTTGCCGAAATTCAGTTGCCTTTGAATTTCGGGTGATCCCTCTTGAGCATGTATGCTTCTGCTACTTGTTCTACATCACACTTCTTCCGCAAACGGCGAAACGCTTTGACTCGGTGAGTTTCGCGGCATTCCGACTTCGATGCCCCGGTTGCCGAAATTCAGTTGCCTTTGAATTTCGGGTGATCCCTCTTGAGCATGTATGCTTCTGCTACTTGTTCTACATCACACTTCCTTCCGCAAACGGCGAAACGCTTTGACTCGGTGAGTTTCGCGGCATTCCGACTTCGATGCCCCGGTTGCCGAAATTCAGTTGCCTTTGAATTTCGGGTGATCCCTCTTGAGCATGTATGCTTCTGCTACTTGTTCTACATCACACTTCCTTCCGCAAACGGCGAAACGCTTTGACTCGGTGAGTTTCGCGGCATTCCGACTTCGATGCCCCGGTTGCCGAAATTCAGTTGCCTTTGAATTTCGGGTGATCCCTCTTGAGCATGTATGCTTCTGCTACTTGTTCTACATCACACTTCTTCCGCAAACGGCGAAACGCTTTGACTCGGTGAGTTTCGCGGCATTCCGACTTCGATGCCCCGGTTGCCGAAATTCAGTTGCCTTTGAATTTCGGGTGATCCCTCTTGAGCATGTATGCTTCTGCTACTTGTTCTACATCACACTTCCTTCCGCAAACGGCGAAACGCTTTGACTCGGTGAGTTTCGCGGCATTCCGACTTCGATGCCCCGGTTGCCGAAATTCAGTTGCCTTTGAATTTCGGGTGATCCCTCTTGAGCATGTATGCTTCTGCTACTTGTTCTACATCACACTTCTTCCGCAAACGGCGAAACGCTTTGACTCGGTGAGTTTCGCGGCATTCCGACTTCGATGCCCCGGTTGCCGAAATTCAGTTGCCTTTGAATTTCGGGTGATCCCTCTTGAGCATGTATGCTTCTGCTACTTGTTCTACATCACACTTCCTTCCGCAAACGGCGAAACGCTTTGACTCGGTGAGTTTCGCGGCATTCCGACTTCGATGCCCCGGTTGCCGAAATTCAGTTGCCTTTGAATTTCGGGTGATCCCTCTTGAGCATGTATGCTTCTGCTACTTGTTCTACATCACACTTCCTTCCGCAAACGGCGAAACGCTTTGACTCGGTGAGTTTCGCGGCATTCCGACTTCGATGCCCCGGTTGCCGAAATTCAGTTGCCTTTGAATTTCGGGTGATCCCTCTTGAGCATGTATGCTTCTGCTACTTGTTCTACATCACACTTCCTTCCGCAAACGGCGAAACGCTTTGACTCGGTGAGTTTCGCGGCATTCCGACTTCGATGCCCCGGTTGCCGAAATTCAGTTGCCTTTGAATTTCGGGTGATCCCTCTTGAGCATGTATGCTTCTGCTACTTGTTCTACATCACACTTCCTTCCGCAAACGGCGAAACGCTTTGACTCGGTGAGTTTCGCGGCATTCCGACTTCGATGCCCCGGTTGCCGAAATTCAGTTGCCTTTGAATTTCGGGTGATCCCTCTTGAGCATGTATGCTTCTGCTACTTGTTCTACATCACACTTCTTCCGCAAACGGCGAAACGCTTTGACTCGGTGAGTTTCGCGGCATTCCGACTTCGATGCCCCGGTTGCCGAAATTCAGTTGCCTTTGAATTTCGGGTGATCCCTCTTGAGCATGTATGCTTCTGCTACTTGTTCTACATCACACTTCTTCCGCAAACGGCGAAACGCTTTGACTCGGTGAGTTTCGCGGCATTCCGACTTCGATGCCCCGGTTGCCGAAATTCAGTTGCCTTTGAATTTCGGGTGATCCCTCTTGAGCATGTATGCTTCTGCTACTTGTTCTACATCACACTTCCTTCCGCAAACGGCGAAACGCTTTGACTCGGTGAGTTTCGCGGCATTCCGACTTCGATGCCCCGGTTGCCGAAATTCAGTTGCCTTTGAATTTCGGGTGATCCCTCTTGAGCATGTATGCTTCTGCTACTTGTTCTACATCACACTTCCTTCCGCAAACGGCGAAACGCTTTGACTCGGTGAGTTTCGCGGCATTCCGACTTCGATGCCCCGGTTGCCGAAATTCAGTTGCCTTTGAATTTCGGGTGATCCCTCTTGAGCATGTATGCTTCTGCTACTTGTTCTACATCACACTTCTTCCGCAAACGGCGAAACGCTTTGACTCGGTGAGTTTCGCGGCATTCCGACTTCGATGCCCCGGTTGCCGAAATTCAGTTGCCTTTGAATTTCGGGTGATCCCTCTTGAGCATGTATGCTTCTGCTACTTGTTCTACATCACACTTCCTTCCGCAAACGGCGAAACGCTTTGACTCGGTGAGTTTCGCGGCATTCCGACTTCGATGCCCCGGTTGCCGAAATTCAGTTGCCTTTGAATTTCGGGTGATCCCTCTTGAGCATGTATGCTTCTGCTACTTGTTCTACATCA
The DNA here is from genome assembly GCA_029228515.1 of Populus alba x Populus x berolinensis. Classification (NCBI taxonomy): domain Eukaryota; kingdom Viridiplantae; phylum Streptophyta; class Magnoliopsida; order Malpighiales; family Salicaceae; genus Populus; species Populus alba x Populus x berolinensis. The sequence continues at coordinate 19,020,482 of CM055360.1, read as the reverse complement.
CACTTCCTTCCGCAAACGGCGAAACGCTTTGACTCGGTGAGTTTCGCGGCATTCCGACTTCGATGCCCCGGTTGCCGAAATTCAGTTGCCTTTGAATTTCGGGTGATCCCTCTTGAGCATGTATGCTTCTGCTACTTGTTCTACATCACACTTCCTTCCGCAAACGGCGAAACGCTTTGACTCGGTGAGTTTCGCGGCATTCCGACTTCGATGCCCCGGTTGCCGAAATTCAGTTGCCTTTGAATTTCGGGTGATCCCTCTTGAGCATGTATGCTTCTGCTACTTGTTCTACATCACACTTCTTCCGCAAACGGCGAAACGCTTTGACTCGGTGAGTTTCGCGGCATTCCGACTTCGATGCCCCGGTTGCCGAAATTCAGTTGCCTTTGAATTTCGGGTGATCCCTCTTGAGCATGTATGCTTCTGCTACTTGTTCTACATCACACTTCCTTCCGCAAACGGCGAAACGCTTTGACTCGGTGAGTTTCGCGGCATTCCGACTTCGATGCCCCGGTTGCCGAAATTCAGTTGCCTTTGAATTTCGGGTGATCCCTCTTGAGCATGTATGCTTCTGCTACTTGTTCTACATCACACTTCCTTCCGCAAACGGCGAAACGCTTTGACTCGGTGAGTTTCGCGGCATTCCGACTTCGATGCCCCGGTTGCCGAAATTCAGTTGCCTTTGAATTTCGGGTGATCCCTCTTGAGCATGTATGCTTCTGCTACTTGTTCTACATCACACTTCCTTCCGCAAACGGCGAAACGCTTTGACTCGGTGAGTTTCGCGGCATTCCGACTTCGATGCCCCGGTTGCCGAAATTCAGTTGCCTTTGAATTTCGGGTGATCCCTCTTGAGCATGTATGCTTCTGCTACTTGTTCTACATCACACTTCCTTCCGCAAACGGCGAAACGCTTTGACTCGGTGAGTTTCGCGGCATTCCGACTTCGATGCCCCGGTTGCCGAAATTCAGTTGCCTTTGAATTTCGGGTGATCCCTCTTGAGCATGTATGCTTCTGCTACTTGTTCTACATCACACTTCCTTCCGCAAACGGCGAAACGCTTTGACTCGGTGAGTTTCGCGGCATTCCGACTTCGATGCCCCGGTTGCCGAAATTCAGTTGCCTTTGAATTTCGGGTGATCCCTCTTGAGCATGTATGCTTCTGCTACTTGTTCTACATCACACTTCCTTCCGCAAACGGCGAAACGCTTTGACTCGGTGAGTTTCGCGGCATTCCGACTTCGATGCCCCGGTTGCCGAAATTCAGTTGCCTTTGAATTTCGGGTGATCCCTCTTGAGCATGTATGCTTCTGCTACTTGTTCTACATCACACTTCCTTCCGCAAACGGCGAAACGCTTTGACTCGGTGAGTTTCGCGGCATTCCGACTTCGATGCCCCGGTTGCCGAAATTCAGTTGCCTTTGAATTTCGGGTGATCCCTCTTGAGCATGTATGCTTCTGCTACTTGTTCTACATCACACTTCCTTCCGCAAACGGCGAAACGCTTTGACTCGGTGAGTTTCGCGGCATTCCGACTTCGATGCCCCGGTTGCCGAAATTCAGTTGCCTTTGAATTTCGGGTGATCCCTCTTGAGCATGTATGCTTCTGCTACTTGTTCTACATCACACTTCCTTCCGCAAACGGCGAAACGCTTTGACTCGGTGAGTTTCGCGGCATTCCGACTTCGATGCCCCGGTTGCCGAAATTCAGTTGCCTTTGAATTTCGGGTGATCCCTCTTGAGCATGTATGCTTCTGCTACTTGTTCTACATCACACTTCTTCCGCAAACGGCGAAACGCTTTGACTCGGTGAGTTTCGCGGCATTCCGACTTCGATGCCCCGGTTGCCGAAATTCAGTTGCCTTTGAATTTCGGGTGATCCCTCTTGAGCATGTATGCTTCTGCTACTTGTTCTACATCACACTTCTTCCGCAAACGGCGAAACGCTTTGACTCGGTGAGTTTCGCGGCATTCCGACTTCGATGCCCCGGTTGCCGAAATTCAGTTGCCTTTGAATTTCGGGTGATCCCTCTTGAGCATGTATGCTTCTGCTACTTGTTCTACATCACACTTCCTTCCGCAAACGGCGAAACGCTTTGACTCGGTGAGTTTCGCGGCATTCCGACTTCGATGCCCCGGTTGCCGAAATTCAGTTGCCTTTGAATTTCGGGTGATCCCTCTTGAGCATGTATGCTTCTGCTACTTGTTCTACATCACACTTCCTTCCGCAAACGGCGAAACGCTTTGACTCGGTGAGTTTCGCGGCATTCCGACTTCGATGCCCCGGTTGCCGAAATTCAGTTGCCTTTGAATTTCGGGTGATCCCTCTTGAGCATGTATGCTTCTGCTACTTGTTCTACATCACACTTCCTTCCGCAAACGGCGAAACGCTTTGACTCGGTGAGTTTCGCGGCATTCCGACTTCGATGCCCCGGTTGCCGAAATTCAGTTGCCTTTGAATTTCGGGTGATCCCTCTTGAGCATGTATGCTTCTGCTACTTGTTCTACATCACACTTCCTTCCGCAAACGGCGAAACGCTTTGACTCGGTGAGTTTCGCGGCATTCCGACTTCGATGCCCCGGTTGCCGAAATTCAGTTGCCTTTGAATTTCGGGTGATCCCTCTTGAGCATGTATGCTTCTGCTACTTGTTCTACATCACACTTCCTTCCGCAAACGGCGAAACGCTTTGACTCGGTGAGTTTCGCGGCATTCCGACTTCGATGCCCCGGTTGCCGAAATTCAGTTGCCTTTGAATTTCGGGTGATCCCTCTTGAGCATGTATGCTTCTGCTACTTGTTCTACATCACACTTCCTTCCGCAAACGGCGAAACGCTTTGACTCGGTGAGTTTCGCGGCATTCCGACTTCGATGCCCCGGTTGCCGAAATTCAGTTGCCTTTGAATTTCGGGTGATCCCTCTTGAGCATGTATGCTTCTGCTACTTGTTCTACATCACACTTCCTTCCGCAAACGGCGAAACGCTTTGACTCGGTGAGTTTCGCGGCATTCCGACTTCGATGCCCCGGTTGCCGAAATTCAGTTGCCTTTGAATTTCGGGTGATCCCTCTTGAGCATGTATGCTTCTGCTACTTGTTCTACATCACACTTCCTTCCGCAAACGGCGAAACGCTTTGACTCGGTGAGTTTCGCGGCATTCCGACTTCGATGCCCCGGTTGCCGAAATTCAGTTGCCTTTGAATTTCGGGTGATCCCTCTTGAGCATGTATGCTTCTGCTACTTGTTCTACATCACACTTCTTCCGCAAACGGCGAAACGCTTTGACTCGGTGAGTTTCGCGGCATTCCGACTTCGATGCCCCGGTTGCCGAAATTCAGTTGCCTTTGAATTTCGGGTGATCCCTCTTGAGCATGTATGCTTCTGCTACTTGTTCTACATCACACTTCTTCCGCAAACGGCGAAACGCTTTGACTCGGTGAGTTTCGCGGCATTCCGACTTCGATGCCCCGGTTGCCGAAATTCAGTTGCCTTTGAATTTCGGGTGATCCCTCTTGAGCATGTATGCTTCTGCTACTTGTTCTACATCACACTTCCTTCCGCAAACGGCGAAACGCTTTGACTCGGTGAGTTTCGCGGCATTCCGACTTCGATGCCCCGGTTGCCGAAATTCAGTTGCCTTTGAATTTCGGGTGATCCCTCTTGAGCATGTATGCTTCTGCTACTTGTTCTACATCACACTTCCTTCCGCAAACGGCGAAACGCTTTGACTCGGTGAGTTTCGCGGCATTCCGACTTCGATGCCCCGGTTGCCGAAATTCAGTTGCCTTTGAATTTCGGGTGATCCCTCTTGAGCATGTATGCTTCTGCTACTTGTTCTACATCACACTTCTTCCGCAAACGGCGAAACGCTTTGACTCGGTGAGTTTCGCGGCATTCCGACTTCGATGCCCCGGTTGCCGAAATTCAGTTGCCTTTGAATTTCGGGTGATCCCTCTTGAGCATGTATGCTTCTGCTACTTGTTCTACATCACACTTCTTCCGCAAACGGCGAAACGCTTTGACTCGGTGAGTTTCGCGGCATTCCGACTTCGATGCCCCGGTTGCCGAAATTCAGTTGCCTTTGAATTTCGGGTGATCCCTCTTGAGCATGTATGCTTCTGCTACTTGTTCTACATCACACTTCCTTCCGCAAACGGCGAAACGCTTTGACTCGGTGAGTTTCGCGGCATTCCGACTTCGATGCCCCGGTTGCCGAAATTCAGTTGCCTTTGAATTTCGGGTGATCCCTCTTGAGCATGTATGCTTCTGCTACTTGTTCTACATCACACTTCCTTCCGCAAACGGCGAAACGCTTTGACTCGGTGAGTTTCGCGGCATTCCGACTTCGATGCCCCGGTTGCCGAAATTCAGTTGCCTTTGAATTTCGGGTGATCCCTCTTGAGCATGTATGCTTCTGCTACTTGTTCTACATCACACTTCCTTCCGCAAACGGCGAAACGCTTTGACTCGGTGAGTTTCGCGGCATTCCGACTTCGATGCCCCGGTTGCCGAAATTCAGTTGCCTTTGAATTTCGGGTGATCCCTCTTGAGCATGTATGCTTCTGCTACTTGTTCTACATCACACTTCTTCCGCAAACGGCGAAACGCTTTGACTCGGTGAGTTTCGCGGCATTCCGACTTCGATGCCCCGGTTGCCGAAATTCAGTTGCCTTTGAATTTCGGGTGATCCCTCTTGAGCATGTATGCTTCTGCTACTTGTTCTACATCACACTTCCTTCCGCAAACGGCGAAACGCTTTGACTCGGTGAGTTTCGCGGCATTCCGACTTCGATGCCCCGGTTGCCGAAATTCAGTTGCCTTTGAATTTCGGGTGATCCCTCTTGAGCATGTATGCTTCTGCTACTTGTTCTACATCACACTTCCTTCCGCAAACGGCGAAACGCTTTGACTCGGTGAGTTTCGCGGCATTCCGACTTCGATGCCCCGGTTGCCGAAATTCAGTTGCCTTTGAATTTCGGGTGATCCCTCTTGAGCATGTATGCTTCTGCTACTTGTTCTACATCACACTTCCTTCCGCAAACGGCGAAACGCTTTGACTCGGTGAGTTTCGCGGCATTCCGACTTCGATGCCCCGGTTGCCGAAATTCAGTTGCCTTTGAATTTCGGGTGATCCCTCTTGAGCATGTATGCTTCTGCTACTTGTTCTACATCACACTTCTTCCGCAAACGGCGAAACGCTTTGACTCGGTGAGTTTCGCGGCATTCCGACTTCGATGCCCCGGTTGCCGAAATTCAGTTGCCTTTGAATTTCGGGTGATCCCTCTTGAGCATGTATGCTTCTGCTACTTGTTCTACATCACACTTCTTCCGCAAACGGCGAAACGCTTTGACTCGGTGAGTTTCGCGGCATTCCGACTTCGATGCCCCGGTTGCCGAAATTCAGTTGCCTTTGAATTTCGGGTGATCCCTCTTGAGCATGTATGCTTCTGCTACTTGTTCTACATCACACTTCTTCCGCAAACGGCGAAACGCTTTGACTCGGTGAGTTTCGCGGCATTCCGACTTCGATGCCCCGGTTGCCGAAATTCAGTTGCCTTTGAATTTCGGGTGATCCCTCTTGAGCATGTATGCTTCTGCTACTTGTTCTACATCACACTTCCTTCCGCAAACGGCGAAACGCTTTGACTCGGTGAGTTTCGCGGCATTCCGACTTCGATGCCCCGGTTGCCGAAATTCAGTTGCCTTTGAATTTCGGGTGATCCCTCTTGAGCATGTATGCTTCTGCTACTTGTTCTACATCACACTTCCTTCCGCAAACGGCGAAACGCTTTGACTCGGTGAGTTTCGCGGCATTCCGACTTCGATGCCCCGGTTGCCGAAATTCAGTTGCCTTTGAATTTCGGGTGATCCCTCTTGAGCATGTATGCTTCTGCTACTTGTTCTACATCACACTTCTTCCGCAAACGGCGAAACGCTTTGACTCGGTGAGTTTCGCGGCATTCCGACTTCGATGCCCCGGTTGCCGAAATTCAGTTGCCTTTGAATTTCGGGTGATCCCTCTTGAGCATGTATGCTTCTGCTACTTGTTCTACATCACACTTCCTTCCGCAAACGGCGAAACGCTTTGACTCGGTGAGTTTCGCGGCATTCCGACTTCGATGCCCCGGTTGCCGAAATTCAGTTGCCTTTGAATTTCGGGTGATCCCTCTTGAGCATGTATGCTTCTGCTACTTGTTCTACATCACACTTCCTTCCGCAAACGGCGAAACGCTTTGACTCGGTGAGTTTCGCGGCATTCCGACTTCGATGCCCCGGTTGCCGAAATTCAGTTGCCTTTGAATTTCGGGTGATCCCTCTTGAGCATGTATGCTTCTGCTACTTGTTCTACATCACACTTCTTCCGCAAACGGCGAAACGCTTTGACTCGGTGAGTTTCGCGGCATTCCGACTTCGATGCCCCGGTTGCCGAAATTCAGTTGCCTTTGAATTTCGGGTGATCCCTCTTGAGCATGTATGCTTCTGCTACTTGTTCTACATCACACTTCTTCCGCAAACGGCGAAACGCTTTGACTCGGTGAGTTTCGCGGCATTCCGACTTCGATGCCCCGGTTGCCGAAATTCAGTTGCCTTTGAATTTCGGGTGATCCCTCTTGAGCATGTATGCTTCTGCTACTTGTTCTACATCACACTTCCTTCCGCAAACGGCGAAACGCTTTGACTCGGTGAGTTTCGCGGCATTCCGACTTCGATGCCCCGGTTGCCGAAATTCAGTTGCCTTTGAATTTCGGGTGATCCCTCTTGAGCATGTATGCTTCTGCTACTTGTTCTACATCACACTTCCTTCCGCAAACGGCGAAACGCTTTGACTCGGTGAGTTTCGCGGCATTCCGACTTCGATGCCCCGGTTGCCGAAATTCAGTTGCCTTTGAATTTCGGGTGATCCCTCTTGAGCATGTATGCTTCTGCTACTTGTTCTACATCACACTTCCTTCCGCAAACGGCGAAACGCTTTGACTCGGTGAGTTTCGCGGCATTCCGACTTCGATGCCCCGGTTGCCGAAATTCAGTTGCCTTTGAATTTCGGGTGATCCCTCTTGAGCATGTATGCTTCTGCTACTTGTTCTACATCACACTTCTTCCGCAAACGGCGAAACGCTTTGACTCGGTGAGTTTCGCGGCATTCCGACTTCGATGCCCCGGTTGCCGAAATTCAGTTGCCTTTGAATTTCGGGTGATCCCTCTTGAGCATGTATGCTTCTGCTACTTGTTCTACATCACACTTCTTCCGCAAACGGCGAAACGCTTTGACTCGGTGAGTTTCGCGGCATTCCGACTTCGATGCCCCGGTTGCCGAAATTCAGTTGCCTTTGAATTTCGGGTGATCCCTCTTGAGCATGTATGCTTCTGCTACTTGTTCTACATCACACTTCCTTCCGCAAACGGCGAAACGCTTTGACTCGGTGAGTTTCGCGGCATTCCGACTTCGATGCCCCGGTTGCCGAAATTCAGTTGCCTTTGAATTTCGGGTGATCCCTCTTGAGCATGTATGCTTCTGCTACTTGTTCTACATCACACTTCCTTCCGCAAACGGCGAAACGCTTTGACTCGGTGAGTTTCGCGGCATTCCGACTTCGATGCCCCGGTTGCCGAAATTCAGTTGCCTTTGAATTTCGGGTGATCCCTCTTGAGCATGTATGCTTCTGCTACTTGTTCTACATCACACTTCCTTCCGCAAACGGCGAAACGCTTTGACTCGGTGAGTTTCGCGGCATTCCGACTTCGATGCCCCGGTTGCCGAAATTCAGTTGCCTTTGAATTTCGGGTGATCCCTCTTGAGCATGTATGCTTCTGCTACTTGTTCTACATCACACTTCTTCCGCAAACGGCGAAACGCTTTGACTCGGTGAGTTTCGCGGCATTCCGACTTCGATGCCCCGGTTGCCGAAATTCAGTTGCCTTTGAATTTCGGGTGATCCCTCTTGAGCATGTATGCTTCTGCTACTTGTTCTACATCACACTTCTTCCGCAAACGGCGAAACGCTTTGACTCGGTGAGTTTCGCGGCATTCCGACTTCGATGCCCCGGTTGCCGAAATTCAGTTGCCTTTGAATTTCGGGTGATCCCTCTTGAGCATGTATGCTTCTGCTACTTGTTCTACATCACACTTCTTCCGCAAACGGCGAAACGCTTTGACTCGGTGAGTTTCGCGGCATTCCGACTTCGATGCCCCGGTTGCCGAAATTCAGTTGCCTTTGAATTTCGGGTGATCCCTCTTGAGCATGTATGCTTCTGCTACTTGTTCTACATCACACTTCCTTCCGCAAACGGCGAAACGCTTTGACTCGGTGAGTTTCGCGGCATTCCGACTTCGATGCCCCGGTTGCCGAAATTCAGTTGCCTTTGAATTTCGGGTGATCCCTCTTGAGCATGTATGCTTCTGCTACTTGTTCTACATCACACTTCTTCCGCAAACGGCGAAACGCTTTGACTCGGTGAGTTTCGCGGCATTCCGACTTCGATGCCCCGGTTGCCGAAATTCAGTTGCCTTTGAATTTCGGGTGATCCCTCTTGAGCATGTATGCTTCTGCTACTTGTTCTACATCACACTTCCTTCCGCAAACGGCGAAACGCTTTGACTCGGTGAGTTTCGCGGCATTCCGACTTCGATGCCCCGGTTGCCGAAATTCAGTTGCCTTTGAATTTCGGGTGATCCCTCTTGAGCATGTATGCTTCTGCTACTTGTTCTACATCACACTTCCTTCCGCAAACGGCGAAACGCTTTGACTCGGTGAGTTTCGCGGCATTCCGACTTCGATGCCCCGGTTGCCGAAATTCAGTTGCCTTTGAATTTCGGGTGATCCCTCTTGAGCATGTATGCTTCTGCTACTTGTTCTACATCACACTTCCTTCCGCAAACGGCGAAACGCTTTGACTCGGTGAGTTTCGCGGCATTCCGACTTCGATGCCCCGGTTGCCGAAATTCAGTTGCCTTTGAATTTCGGGTGATCCCTCTTGAGCATGTATGCTTCTGCTACTTGTTCTACATCACACTTCTTCCGCAAACGGCGAAACGCTTTGACTCGGTGAGTTTCGCGGCATTCCGACTTCGATGCCCCGGTTGCCGAAATTCAGTTGCCTTTGAATTTCGGGTGATCCCTCTTGAGCATGTATGCTTCTGCTACTTGTTCTACATCACACTTCCTTCCGCAAACGGCGAAACGCTTTGACTCGGTGAGTTTCGCGGCATTCCGACTTCGATGCCCCGGTTGCCGAAATTCAGTTGCCTTTGAATTTCGGGTGATCCCTCTTGAGCATGTATGCTTCTGCTACTTGTTCTACATCACACTTCTTCCGCAAACGGCGAAACGCTTTGACTCGGTGAGTTTCGCGGCATTCCGACTTCGATGCCCCGGTTGCCGAAATTCAGTTGCCTTTGAATTTCGGGTGATCCCTCTTGAGCATGTATGCTTCTGCTACTTGTTCTACATCACACTTCCTTCCGCAAACGGCGAAACGCTTTGACTCGGTGAGTTTCGCGGCATTCCGACTTCGATGCCCCGGTTGCCGAAATTCAGTTGCCTTTGAATTTCGGGTGATCCCTCTTGAGCATGTATGCTTCTGCTACTTGTTCTACATCACACTTCCTTCCGCAAACGGCGAAACGCTTTGACTCGGTGAGTTTCGCGGCATTCCGACTTCGATGCCCCGGTTGCCGAAATTCAGTTGCCTTTGAATTTCGGGTGATCCCTCTTGAGCATGTATGCTTCTGCTACTTGTTCTACATCACACTTCTTCCGCAAACGGCGAAACGCTTTGACTCGGTGAGTTTCGCGGCATTCCGACTTCGATGCCCCGGTTGCCGAAATTCAGTTGCCTTTGAATTTCGGGTGATCCCTCTTGAGCATGTATGCTTCTGCTACTTGTTCTACATCACACTTCCTTCCGCAAACGGCGAAACGCTTTGACTCGGTGAGTTTCGCGGCATTCCGACTTCGATGCCCCGGTTGCCGAAATTCAGTTGCCTTTGAATTTCGGGTGATCCCTCTTGAGCATGTATGCTTCTGCTACTTGTTCTACATCACACTTCTTCCGCAAACGGCGAAACGCTTTGACTCGGTGAGTTTCGCGGCATTCCGACTTCGATGCCCCGGTTGCCGAAATTCAGTTGCCTTTGAATTTCGGGTGATCCCTCTTGAGCATGTATGCTTCTGCTACTTGTTCTACATCACACTTCCTTCCGCAAACGGCGAAACGCTTTGACTCGGTGAGTTTCGCGGCATTCCGACTTCGATGCCCCGGTTGCCGAAATTCAGTTGCCTTTGAATTTCGGGTGATCCCTCTTGAGCATGTATGCTTCTGCTACTTGTTCTACATCACACTTCCTTCCGCAAACGGCGAAACGCTTTGACTCGGTGAGTTTCGCGGCATTCCGACTTCGATGCCCCGGTTGCCGAAATTCAGTTGCCTTTGAATTTCGGGTGATCCCTCTTGAGCATGTATGCTTCTGCTACTTGTTCTACATCACACTTCCTTCCGCAAACGGCGAAACGCTTTGACTCGGTGAGTTTCGCGGCATTCCGACTTCGATGCCCCGGTTGCCGAAATTCAGTTGCCTTTGAATTTCGGGTGATCCCTCTTGAGCATGTATGCTTCTGCTACTTGTTCTACATCACACTTCCTTCCGCAAACGGCGAAACGCTTTGACTCGGTGAGTTTCGCGGCATTCCGACTTCGATGCCCCGGTTGCCGAAATTCAGTTGCCTTTGAATTTCGGGTGATCCCTCTTGAGCATGTATGCTTCTGCTACTTGTTCTACATCACACTTCCTTCCGCAAACGGCGAAACGCTTTGACTCGGTGAGTTTCGCGGCATTCCGACTTCGATGCCCCGGTTGCCGAAATTCAGTTGCCTTTGAATTTCGGGTGATCCCTCTTGAGCATGTATGCTTCTGCTACTTGTTCTACATCACACTTCTTCCGCAAACGGCGAAACGCTTTGACTCGGTGAGTTTCGCGGCATTCCGACTTCGATGCCCCGGTTGCCGAAATTCAGTTGCCTTTGAATTTCGGGTGATCCCTCTTGAGCATGTATGCTTCTGCTACTTGTTCTACATCACACTTCTTCCGCAAACGGCGAAACGCTTTGACTCGGTGAGTTTCGCGGCATTCCGACTTCGATGCCCCGGTTGCCGAAATTCAGTTGCCTTTGAATTTCGGGTGATCCCTCTTGAGCATGTATGCTTCTGCTACTTGTTCTACATCACACTTCTTCCGCAAACGGCGAAACGCTTTGACTCGGTGAGTTTCGCGGCATTCCGACTTCGATGCCCCGGTTGCCGAAATTCAGTTGCCTTTGAATTTCGGGTGATCCCTCTTGAGCATGTATGCTTCTGCTACTTGTTCTACATCACACTTCCTTCCGCAAACGGCGAAACGCTTTGACTCGGTGAGTTTCGCGGCATTCCGACTTCGATGCCCCGGTTGCCGAAATTCAGTTGCCTTTGAATTTCGGGTGATCCCTCTTGAGCATGTATGCTTCTGCTACTTGTTCTACATCACACTTCCTTCCGCAAACGGCGAAACGCTTTGACTCGGTGAGTTTCGCGGCATTCCGACTTCGATGCCCCGGTTGCCGAAATTCAGTTGCCTTTGAATTTCGGGTGATCCCTCTTGAGCATGTATGCTTCTGCTACTTGTTCTACATCACACTTCCTTCCGCAAACGGCGAAACGCTTTGACTCGGTGAGTTTCGCGGCATTCCGACTTCGATGCCCCGGTTGCCGAAATTCAGTTGCCTTTGAATTTCGGGTGATCCCTCTTGAGCATGTATGCTTCTGCTACTTGTTCTACATCAGACTTCTTCCGCAAACGGCGAAACGCTTTGACTCGGTGAGTTTCGCGGCATTCCGACTTCGATGCCCCGGTTGCCGAAATTCAGTTGCCTTTGAATTTCGGGTGATCCCTCTTGAGCATGTATGCTTCTGCTACTTGTTCTACATCACACTTCCTTCCGCAAACGGCGAAACGCTTTGACTCGGTGAGTTTCGCGGCATTCCGACTTCGATGCCCCGGTTGCCGAAATTCAGTTGCCTTTGAATTTCGGGTGATCCCTCTTGAGCATGTATGCTTCTGCTACTTGTTCTACATCACACTTCCTTCCGCAAACGGCGAAACGCTTTGACTCGGTGAGTTTCGCGGCATTCCGACTTCGATGCCCCGGTTGCCGAAATTCAGTTGCCTTTGAATTTCGGGTGATCCCTCTTGAGCATGTATGCTTCTGCTACTTGTTCTACATCACACTTCTTCCGCAAACGGCGAAACGCTTTGACTCGGTGAGTTTCGCGGCATTCCGACTTCGATGCCCCGGTTGCCGAAATTCAGTTGCCTTTGAATTTCGGGTGATCCCTCTTGAGCATGTATGCTTCTGCTACTTGTTCTACATCACACTTCTTCCGCAAACGGCGAAACGCTTTGACTCGGTGAGTTTCGCGGCATTCCGACTTCGATGCCCCGGTTGCCGAAATTCAGTTGCCTTTGAATTTCGGGTGATCCCTCTTGAGCATGTATGCTTCTGCTACTTGTTCTACATCACACTTCTTCCGCAAACGGCGAAACGCTTTGACTCGGTGAGTTTCGCGGCATTCCGACTTCGATGCCCCGGTTGCCGAAATTCAGTTGCCTTTGAATTTCGGGTGATCCCTCTTGAGCATGTATGCTTCTGCTACTTGTTCTACATCACACTTCCTTCCGCAAACGGCGAAACGCTTTGACTCGGTGAGTTTCGCGGCATTCCGACTTCGATGCCCCGGTTGCCGAAATTCAGTTGCCTTTGAATTTCGGGTGATCCCTCTTGAGCATGTATGCTTCTGCTACTTGTTCTACATCACACTTCTTCCGCAAACGGCGAAACGCTTTGACTCGGTGAGTTTCGCGGCATTCCGACTTCGATGCCCCGGTTGCCGAAATTCAGTTGCCTTTGAATTTCGGGTGATCCCTCTTGAGCATGTATGCTTCTGCTACTTGTTCTACATCACACTTCCTTCCGCAAACGGCGAAACGCTTTGACTCGGTGAGTTTCGCGGCATTCCGACTTCGATGCCCCGGTTGCCGAAATTCAGTTGCCTTTGAATTTCGGGTGATCCCTCTTGAGCATGTATGCTTCTGCTACTTGTTCTACATCACACTTCCTTCCGCAAACGGCGAAACGCTTTGACTCGGTGAGTTTCGCGGCATTCCGACTTCGATGCCCCGGTTGCCGAAATTCAGTTGCCTTTGAATTTCGGGTGATCCCTCTTGAGCATGTATGCTTCTGCTACTTGTTCTACATCACACTTCTTCCGCAAACGGCGAAACGCTTTGACTCGGTGAGTTTCGCGGCATTCCGACTTCGATGCCCCGGTTGCCGAAATTCAGTTGCCTTTGAATTTCGGGTGATCCCTCTTGAGCATGTATGCTTCTGCTACTTGTTCTACATCACACTTCCTTCCGCAAACGGCGAAACGCTTTGACTCGGTGAGTTTCGCGGCATTCCGACTTCGATGCCCCGGTTGCCGAAATTCAGTTGCCTTTGAATTTCGGGTGATCCCTCTTGAGCATGTATGCTTCTGCTACTTGTTCTACATCACACTTCTTCCGCAAACGGCGAAACGCTTTGACTCGGTGAGTTTCGCGGCATTCCGACTTCGATGCCCCGGTTGCCGAAATTCAGTTGCCTTTGAATTTCGGGTGATCCCTCTTGAGCATGTATGCTTCTGCTACTTGTTCTACATCACACTTCTTCCGCAAACGGCGAAACGCTTTGACTCGGTGAGTTTCGCGGCATTCCGACTTCGATGCCCCGGTTGCCGAAATTCAGTTGCCTTTGAATTTCGGGTGATCCCTCTTGAGCATGTATGCTTCTGCTACTTGTTCTACATCACACTTCTTCCGCAAACGGCGAAACGCTTTGACTCGGTGAGTTTCGCGGCATTCCGACTTCGATGCCCCGGTTGCCGAAATTCAGTTGCCTTTGAATTTCGGGTGATCCCTCTTGAGCATGTATGCTTCTGCTACTTGTTCTACATCACACTTCCTTCCGCAAACGGCGAAACGCTTTGACTCGGTGAGTTTCGCGGCATTCCGACTTCGATGCCCCGGTTGCCGAAATTCAGTTGCCTTTGAATTTCGGGTGATCCCTCTTGAGCATGTATGCTTCTGCTACTTGTTCTACATCACACTTCCTTCCGCAAACGGCGAAACGCTTTGACTCGGTGAGTTTCGCGGCATTCCGACTTCGATGCCCCGGTTGCCGAAATTCAGTTGCCTTTGAATTTCGGGTGATCCCTCTTGAGCATGTATGCTTCTGCTACTTGTTCTACATCACACTTCCTTCCGCAAACGGCGAAACGCTTTGACTCGGTGAGTTTCGCGGCATTCCGACTTCGATGCCCCGGTTGCCGAAATTCAGTTGCCTTTGAATTTCGGGTGATCCCTCTTGAGCATGTATGCTTCTGCTACTTGTTCTACATCACACTTCCTTCCGCAAACGGCGAAACGCTTTGACTCGGTGAGTTTCGCGGCATTCCGACTTCGATGCCCCGGTTGCCGAAATTCAGTTGCCTTTGAATTTCGGGTGATCCCTCTTGAGCATGTATGCTTCTGCTACTTGTTCTACATCACACTTCCTTCCGCAAACGGCGAAACGCTTTGACTCGGTGAGTTTCGCGGCATTCCGACTTCGATGCCCCGGTTGCCGAAATTCAGTTGCCTTTGAATTTCGGGTGATCCCTCTTGAGCATGTATGCTTCTGCTACTTGTTCTACATCACACTTCTTCCGCAAACGGCGAAACGCTTTGACTCGGTGAGTTTCGCGGCATTCCGACTTCGATGCCCCGGTTGCCGAAATTCAGTTGCCTTTGAATTTCGGGTGATCCCTCTTGAGCATGTATGCTTCTGCTACTTGTTCTACATCACACTTCCTTCCGCAAACGGCGAAACGCTTTGACTCGGTGAGTTTCGCGGCATTCCGACTTCGATGCCCCGGTTGCCGAAATTCAGTTGCCTTTGAATTTCGGGTGATCCCTCTTGAGCATGTATGCTTCTGCTACTTGTTCTACATCACACTTCTTCCGCAAACGGCGAAACGCTTTGACTCGGTGAGTTTCGCGGCATTCCGACTTCGATGCCCCGGTTGCCGAAATTCAGTTGCCTTTGAATTTCGGGTGATCCCTCTTGAGCATGTATGCTTCTGCTACTTGTTCTACATCACACTTCCTTCCGCAAACGGCGAAACGCTTTGACTCGGTGAGTTTCGCGGCATTCCGACTTCGATGCCCCGGTTGCCGAAATTCAGTTGCCTTTGAATTTCGGGTGATCCCTCTTGAGCATGTATGCTTCTGCTACTTGTTCTACATCACACTTCCTTCCGCAAACGGCGAAACGCTTTGACTCGGTGAGTTTCGCGGCATTCCGACTTCGATGCCCCGGTTGCCGAAATTCAGTTGCCTTTGAATTTCGGGTGATCCCTCTTGAGCATGTATGCTTCTGCTACTTGTTCTACATCACACTTCCTTCCGCAAACGGCGAAACGCTTTGACTCGGTGAGTTTCGCGGCATTCCGACTTCGATGCCCCGGTTGCCGAAATTCAGTTGCCTTTGAATTTCGGGTGATCCCTCTTGAGCATGTATGCTTCTGCTACTTGTTCTACATCACACTTCCTTCCGCAAACGGCGAAACGCTTTGACTCGGTGAGTTTCGCGGCATTCCGACTTCGATGCCCCGGTTGCCGAAATTCAGTTGCCTTTGAATTTCGGGTGATCCCTCTTGAGCATGTATGCTTCTGCTACTTGTTCTACATCACACTTCTTCCGCAAACGGCGAAACGCTTTGACTCGGTGAGTTTCGCGGCATTCCGACTTCGATGCCCCGGTTGCCGAAATTCAGTTGCCTTTGAATTTCGGGTGATCCCTCTTGAGCATGTATGCTTCTGCTACTTGTTCTACATCACACTTCCTTCCGCAAACGGCGAAACGCTTTGACTCGGTGAGTTTCGCGGCATTCCGACTTCGATGCCCCGGTTGCCGAAATTCAGTTGCCTTTGAATTTCGGGTGATCCCTCTTGAGCATGTATGCTTCTGCTACTTGTTCTACATCACACTTCCTTCCGCAAACGGCGAAACGCTTTGACTCGGTGAGTTTCGCGGCATTCCGACTTCGATGCCCCGGTTGCCGAAATTCAGTTGCCTTTGAATTTCGGGTGATCCCTCTTGAGCATGTATGCTTCTGCTACTTGTTCTACATCACACTTCCTTCCGCAAACGGCGAAACGCTTTGACTCGGTGAGTTTCGCGGCATTCCGACTTCGATGCCCCGGTTGCCGAAATTCAGTTGCCTTTGAATTTCGGGTGATCCCTCTTGAGCATGTATGCTTCTGCTACTTGTTCTACATCACACTTCCTTCCGCAAACGGCGAAACGCTTTGACTCGGTGAGTTTCGCGGCATTCCGACTTCGATGCCCCGGTTGCCGAAATTCAGTTGCCTTTGAATTTCGGGTGATCCCTCTTGAGCATGTATGCTTCTGCTACTTGTTCTACATCACACTTCTTCCGCAAACGGCGAAACGCTTTGACTCGGTGAGTTTCGCGGCATTCCGACTTCGATGCCCCGGTTGCCGAAATTCAGTTGCCTTTGAATTTCGGGTGATCCCTCTTGAGCATGTATGCTTCTGCTACTTGTTCTACATCACACTTCCTTCCGCAAACGGCGAAACGCTTTGACTCGGTGAGTTTCGCGGCATTCCGACTTCGATGCCCCGGTTGCCGAAATTCAGTTGCCTTTGAATTTCGGGTGATCCCTCTTGAGCATGTATGCTTCTGCTACTTGTTCTACATCACACTTCTTCCGCAAACGGCGAAACGCTTTGACTCGGTGAGTTTCGCGGCATTCCGACTTCGATGCCCCGGTTGCCGAAATTCAGTTGCCTTTGAATTTCGGGTGATCCCTCTTGAGCATGTATGCTTCTGCTACTTGTTCTACATCACACTTCCTTCCGCAAACGGCGAAACGCTTTGACTCGGTGAGTTTCGCGGCATTCCGACTTCGATGCCCCGGTTGCCGAAATTCAGTTGCCTTTGAATTTCGGGTGATCCCTCTTGAGCATGTATGCTTCTGCTACTTGTTCTACATCACACTTCCTTCCGCAAACGGCGAAACGCTTTGACTCGGTGAGTTTCGCGGCATTCCGACTTCGATGCCCCGGTTGCCGAAATTCAGTTGCCTTTGAATTTCGGGTGATCCCTCTTGAGCATGTATGCTTCTGCTACTTGTTCTACATCACACTTCTTCCGCAAACGGCGAAACGCTTTGACTCGGTGAGTTTCGCGGCATTCCGACTTCGATGCCCGGTTGCCGAAATTCAGTTGCCTTTGAATTTCGGGTGATCCCTCTTGAGCATGTATGCTTCTGCTACTTGTTCTACATCACACTTCCTTCCGCAAACGGCGAAACGCTTTGACTCGGTGAGTTTCGCGGCATTCCGACTTCGATGCCCCGGTTGCCGAAATTCAGTTGCCTTTGAATTTCGGGTGATCCCTCTTGAGCATGTATGCTTCTGCTACTTGTTCTACATCACACTTCTTCCGCAAACGGCGAAACGCTTTGACTCGGTGAGTTTCGCGGCATTCCGACTTCGATGCCCCGGTTGCCGAAATTCAGTTGCCTTTGAATTTCGGGTGATCCCTCTTGAGCATGTATGCTTCTGCTACTTGTTCTACATCACACTTCTTCCGCAAACGGCGAAACGCTTTGACTCGGTGAGTTTCGCGGCATTCCGACTTCGATGCCCCGGTTGCCGAAATTCAGTTGCCTTTGAATTTCGGGTGATCCCTCTTGAGCATGTATGCTTCTGCTACTTGTTCTACATCACACTTCTTCCGCAAACGGCGAAACGCTTTGACTCGGTGAGTTTCGCGGCATTCCGACTTCGATGCCCCGGTTGCCGAAATTCAGTTGCCTTTGAATTTCGGGTGATCCCTCTTGAGCATGTATGCTTCTGCTACTTGTTCTACATCACACTTCCTTCCGCAAACGGCGAAACGCTTTGACTCGGTGAGTTTCGCGGCATTCCGACTTCGATGCCCCGGTTGCCGAAATTCAGTTGCCTTTGAATTTCGGGTGATCCCTCTTGAGCATGTATGCTTCTGCTACTTGTTCTACATCACACTTCTTCCGCAAACGGCGAAACGCTTTGACTCGGTGAGTTTCGCGGCATTCCGACTTCGATGCCCCGGTTGCCGAAATTCAGTTGCCTTTGAATTTCGGGTGATCCCTCTTGAGCATGTATGCTTCTGCTACTTGTTCTACATCACACTTCCTTCCGCAAACGGCGAAACGCTTTGACTCGGTGAGTTTCGCGGCATTCCGACTTCGATGCCCCGGTTGCCGAAATTCAGTTGCCTTTGAATTTCGGGTGATCCCTCTTGAGCATGTATGCTTCTGCTACTTGTTCTACATCACACTTCCTTCCGCAAACGGCGAAACGCTTTGACTCGGTGAGTTTCGCGGCATTCCGACTTCGATGCCCCGGTTGCCGAAATTCAGTTGCCTTTGAATTTCGGGTGATCCCTCTTGAGCATGTATGCTTCTGCTACTTGTTCTACATCACACTTCTTCCGCAAACGGCGAAACGCTTTGACTCGGTGAGTTTCGCGGCATTCCGACTTCGATGCCCCGGTTGCCGAAATTCAGTTGCCTTTGAATTTCGGGTGATCCCTCTTGAGCATGTATGCTTCTGCTACTTGTTCTACATCACACTTCCTTCCGCAAACGGCGAAACGCTTTGACTCGGTGAGTTTCGCGGCATTCCGACTTCGATGCCCCGGTTGCCGAAATTCAGTTGCCTTTGAATTTCGGGTGATCCCTCTTGAGCATGTATGCTTCTGCTACTTGTTCTACATCACACTTCCTTCCGCAAACGGCGAAACGCTTTGACTCGGTGAGTTTCGCGGCATTCCGACTTCGATGCCCCGGTTGCCGAAATTCAGTTGCCTTTGAATTTCGGGTGATCCCTCTTGAGCATGTATGCTTCTGCTACTTGTTCTACATCACACTTCTTCCGCAAACGGCGAAACGCTTTGACTCGGTGAGTTTCGCGGCATTCCGACTTCGATGCCCGGTTGCCGAAATTCAGTTGCCTTTGAATTTCGGGTGATCCCTCTTGAGCATGTATGCTTCTGCTACTTGTTCTACATCACACTTCCTTCCGCAAACGGCGAAACGCTTTGACTCGGTGAGTTTCGCGGCATTCCGACTTCGATGCCCCGGTTGCCGAAATTCAGTTGCCTTTGAATTTCGGGTGATCCCTCTTGAGCATGTATGCTTCTGCTACTTGTTCTACATCACACTTCCTTCCGCAAACGGCGAAACGCTTTGACTCGGTGAGTTTCGCGGCATTCCGACTTCGATGCCCCGGTTGCCGAAATTCAGTTGCCTTTGAATTTCGGGTGATCCCTCTTGAGCATGTATGCTTCTGCTACTTGTTCTACATCACACTTCCTTCCGCAAACGGCGAAACGCTTTGACTCGGTGAGTTTCGCGGCATTCCGACTTCGATGCCCCGGTTGCCGAAATTCAGTTGCCTTTGAATTTCGGGTGATCCCTCTTGAGCATGTATGCTTCTGCTACTTGTTCTACATCAGACTTCTTCCGCAAACGGCGAAACGCTTTGACTCGGTGAGTTTCGCGGCATTCCGACTTCGATGCCCCGGTTGCCGAAATTCAGTTGCCTTTGAATTTCGGGTGATCCCTCTTGAGCATGTATGCTTCTGCTACTTGTTCTACATCACACTTCTTCCGCAAACGGCGAAACGCTTTGACTCGGTGAGTTTCGCGGCATTCCGACTTCGATGCCCCGGTTGCCGAAATTCAGTTGCCTTTGAATTTCGGGTGATCCCTCTTGAGCATGTATGCTTCTGCTACTTGTTCTACATCACACTTCCTTCCGCAAACGGCGAAACGCTTTGACTCGGTGAGTTTCGCGGCATTCCGACTTCGATGCCCCGGTTGCCGAAATTCAGTTGCCTTTGAATTTCGGGTGATCCCTCTTGAGCATGTATGCTTCTGCTACTTGTTCTACATCACACTTCCTTCCGCAAACGGCGAAACGCTTTGACTCGGTGAGTTTCGCGGCATTCCGACTTCGATGCCCCGGTTGCCGAAATTCAGTTGCCTTTGAATTTCGGGTGATCCCTCTTGAGCATGTATGCTTCTGCTACTTGTTCTACATCACACTTCTTCCGCAAACGGCGAAACGCTTTGACTCGGTGAGTTTCGCGGCATTCCGACTTCGATGCCCCGGTTGCCGAAATTCAGTTGCCTTTGAATTTCGGGTGATCCCTCTTGAGCATGTATGCTTCTGCTACTTGTTCTACATCACACTTCCTTCCGCAAACGGCGAAACGCTTTGACTCGGTGAGTTTCGCGGCATTCCGACTTCGATGCCCCGGTTGCCGAAATTCAGTTGCCTTTGAATTTCGGGTGATCCCTCTTGAGCATGTATGCTTCTGCTACTTGTTCTACATCACACTTCCTTCCGCAAACGGCGAAACGCTTTGACTCGGTGAGTTTCGCGGCATTCCGACTTCGATGCCCCGGTTGCCGAAATTCAGTTGCCTTTGAATTTCGGGTGATCCCTCTTGAGCATGTATGCTTCTGCTACTTGTTCTACATCACACTTCTTCCGCAAACGGCGAAACGCTTTGACTCGGTGAGTTTCGCGGCATTCCGACTTCGATGCCCCGGTTGCCGAAATTCAGTTGCCTTTGAATTTCGGGTGATCCCTCTTGAGCATGTATGCTTCTGCTACTTGTTCTACATCAGACTTCCTTCCGCAAACGGCGAAACGCTTTGACTCGGTGAGTTTCGCGGCATTCCGACTTCGATGCCCCGGTTGCCGAAATTCAGTTGCCTTTGAATTTCGGGTGATCCCTCTTGAGCATGTATGCTTCTGCTACTTGTTCTACATCACACTTCCTTCCGCAAACGGCGAAACGCTTTGACTCGGTGAGTTTCGCGGCATTCCGACTTCGATGCCCCGGTTGCCGAAATTCAGTTGCCTTTGAATTTCGGGTGATCCCTCTTGAGCATGTATGCTTCTGCTACTTGTTCTACATCACACTTCTTCCGCAAACGGCGAAACGCTTTGACTCGGTGAGTTTCGCGGCATTCCGACTTCGATGCCCGGTTGCCGAAATTCAGTTGCCTTTGAATTTCGGGTGATCCCTCTTGAGCATGTATGCTTCTGCTACTTGTTCTACATCACACTTCTTCCGAACAAACGAAACGCTTTGACTCGGTGAGTTTCGCGGCATTCCGACTTCGATGCCCCGGTTGCCGAAATTCAGTTGCCTTTGAATTTCGGGTGATCCCTCTTGAGCATGTATGCTTCTGCTACTTGTTCTACATCACACTTCTTCCGCAAACGGCGAAACGCTTTGACTCGGTGAGTTTCGCGGCATTCCGACTTCGATGCCCCGGTTGCCGAAATTCAGTTGCCTTTGAATTTCGGGTGATCCCTCTTGAGCATGTATGCTTCTGCTACTTGTTCTACATCAGACTTCTTCCGCAAACGGCGAAACGCTTTGACTCGGTGAGTTTCGCGGCATTCCGACTTCGATGCCCGGTTGCCGAAATTCAGTTGCCTTTGAATTTCGGGTGATCCCTCTTGAGCATGTATGCTTCTGCTACTTGTTCTACATCACACTTCCTTCGCAAACGCGAAACGCTTTGACTCGGTGAGTTTCGCGGCATTCCGACTTCGATGCCCCGGTTGCCGAAATTCAGTTGCCTTTGAATTTCGGGTGATCCCTCTTGAGCATGTATGCTTCTGCTACTTGTTCTACATCACACTTCCTTCCGCAAACGGCGAAACGCTTTGACTCGGTGAGTTTCGCGGCATTCCGACTTCGATGCCCCGGTTGCCGAAATTCAGTTGCCTTTGAATTTCGGGTGATCCCTCTTGAGCATGTATGCTTCTGCTACTTGTTCTACATCACACTTCCTTCCGCAAACGGCGAAACGCTTTGACTCGGTGAGTTTCGCGGCATTCCGACTTCGATGCCCCGGTTGCCGAAATTCAGTTGCCTTTGAATTTCGGGTGATCCCTCTTGAGCATGTATGCTTCTGCTACTTGTTCTACATCACACTTCCTTCCGCAAACGGAAACGCTTTGACTCGGTGAGTTTCGCGGCATTCCGACTTCGATGCCCCGGTTGCCGAAATTCAGTTGCCTTTGAATTTCGGGTGATCCCTCTTGAGCATGTATGCTTCTGCTACTTGTTCTACATCACACTCCTTCCGCAAACGGCGAAACGCTTTGACTCGGTGAGTTTCGCGGCATTCCGACTTCGATGCCCCGGTTGCCGAAATTCAGTTTGAATGCCCTTTTTTTTTATTTATATTTTTTTTTTTTTTTTTTTTTTTTTTTTTTCGGGCATTCCGACTTCGATTTCGAAATTTTTTTTGAATTTCGGGTGATCCCTCTTGAGCATGTATGCTTCTGCTACTTGTTCTACATCACATTCCTTCCGCAAACAGCGAAACGCTTTGACTCGGTGAGTTTCGCGGCATTCCGACTTCGATGCCCGGTTGCCGAAATTCAGTTGCCTTTGAATTTCGGGTGATCCCTCTTGAGCATGTATGCTTCTGCTACTTGTTCTACATCACACTTCCTTCCGCAAACGGCGAAACGCTTTGACTCGGTGAGTTTCGCGGCATTCCGACTTCGATGCCCCGGTTGCCGAAATTCAGTTGCCTTTGAATTTCGGGTGATCCCTCTTGAGCATGTATGCTTCTGCTACTTGTTCTACATCACACTTCCTTCCGCAAACGGCGAAACGCTTTGACTCGGTGAGTTTCGCGGCATTCCGACTTCGATGCCCGGTTGCCGAAATTCAGTTGCCTTTGAATTTCGGGTGATCCCTCTTGAGCATGTATGCTTCTGCTACTTGTTCTACATCACACTTCCTTCCGCAAACGGCGAAACGCTTTGACTCGGTGAGTTTCGCGGCATTCCGACTTCGATGCCCCGGTTGCCGAAATTCAGTTGCCTTTGAATTTCGGGTGATCCCTCTTGAGCATGTATGCTTCTGCTACTTGTTCTACATCACACTTCCTTCCGCAAACGCGAAACGCTTTGACTCGGTGAGTTTCGCGGCATTCCGACTTCGATGCCCCGGTTGCCGAAATTCAGTTGCCTTTGAATTTCGGGTGATCCCTCTTGAGCATGTATGCTTCTGCTACTTGTTCTACATCACACTTCCTTCCGCAAACGGCGAAACGCTTTGACTCGGTGAGTTTCGCGGCATTCCGACTTCGATGCCCCGGTTGCCGAAATTCAGTTGCCTTTGAATTTCGGGTGATCCCTCTTGAGCATGTATGCTTCTGCTACTTGTTCTACATCACACTTCCTTCCGCAAAAGCGAAACGCTTTGACTCGGTGAGTTTCGCGGCATTCCGACTTCGATGCCCCGGTTGCCGAAATTCAGTTGCCTTTGAATTTCGGGTGATCCCTCTTGAGCATGTATGCTTCTGCTACTTGTTCTACATCACACTTCCTTCCGCAAACGGCGAAACGCTTTGACTCGGTGAGTTTCGCGGCATTCCGACTTCGATGCCCCGGTTGCCGAAATTCAGTTGCCTTTGAATTTCGGGTGATCCCTCTTGAGCATGTATGCTTCTGCTACTTGTTCTACATCACACTTTCTTCCGCAAACGGCGAAACGCTTTGACTCGGTGAGTTTCGCGGCATTCCGACTTCGATGCCCGGTTGCCGAAATTCAGTTGCCTTTGAATTTCGGGTGATCCCTCTTGAGCATGTATGCTTCTGCTACTTGTTCTACATCACACTTCCTTCCGCAAACGGCGAAACGCTTTGACTCGGTGAGTTTCGCGGCATTCCGACTTCGATGCCCCGGTTGCCGAAATTCAGTTGCCTTTGAATTTCGGGTGATCCCTCTTGAGCATGTATGCTTCTGCTACTTGTTCTACATCAGACTTCCTTCCGCAAACGGCGAAACGCTTTGACTCGGTGAGTTTCGCGGCATTCCGACTTCGATGCCCGGTTGCCGAAATTCAGTTGCCTTTGAATTCGGGTGATCCCTCTTGAGCATGTATGCTTCTGCTACTTGTTCTACATCACACTTCTTCCGCAAACGGCGAAACGCTTTGACTCGGTGAGTTTCGCGGCATTCCGACTTCGATGCCCGGTTGCCGAAATTCAGTTGCCTTTGAATTTCGGGTGATCCCTCTTGAGCATGTATGCTTCTGCTACTTGTTTCTACATCACGCTTTCTCGGTCATTCCGACTTCGATGCCCGGTTGCCGAAATTCAGTTGCCTTTGAATTTCGGGTGATCCCTCTTGAGCATGTATGCTTCTGCTACTTGTTCTACATCAACTTCCTTCCGCAAACGGCGAAACGCTTTGACTCGGTGAGTTTCGCGGCATTCCGACTTCGATGCCCGGTTGCCGAAATTCAGTTGCCTTTGAATTTCGGGTGATCCCTCTTGAGCATGTATGCTTCTGCTACTTGTTCTACATCACACTTCTTCCGCAAACGGCGAAACGCTTTGACTCGGTGAGTTTCGCGGCATTCCGACTTCGATGCCCGGTTGCCGAAATTCAGTTGCCTTTGAATTTCGGGTGATCCCTCTTGAGCATGTATGCTTCTGCTACTTGTTCTACATCACACTTCTTCCGCAAACAGCGAAACGCTTTGACTCGGTGAGTTTCGCGGCATTCCGACTTCGATGCCCCGGTTGCCGAAATTCAGTTGCCTTTGAATTTCGGGTGATCCCTCTTGAGCATGTATGCTTCTGCTACTTGTTCTACATCACACTTCTTCCGCAAACGGCGAAACGCTTTGACTCGGTGAGTTTCGCGGCATTCCGACTTCGATGCCCCGGTTGCCGAAATTCAGTTGCCTTTGAATTTCGGGTGATCCCTCTTGAGCATGTATGCTTCTGCTACTTGTTCTACATCACACTTTCTTCCGCAAACGGCGAAACGCTTTGACTCGGTGAGTTTCGCGGCATTCGACTTCGATGCCCCGGTTGCCGAAATTCAGTTGCCTTTGAATTTCGGGTGATCCCTCTTGAGCATGTATGCTTCTGCTACTTGTTCTACATCACACTTCCTTCGCAAACGGCGAAACGCTTTGACTCGGTGAGTTTCGCGGCATTCCGACTTCGATGCCCCGGTTGCCGAAATTCAGTTGCCTTTGAATTTCGGGTGATCCCTCTTGAGCATGTATGCTTCTGCTACTTGTTCTACATCAACTTCTTCCGCAAACACGAAACGCTTTGACTCGGTGAGTTTCGCGGCATTCCGACTTCGATGCCCCGGTTGCCGAAATTCAGTTGCCTTTGAATTTCGGGTGATCCCTCTTGAGCATGTATGCTTCTGCTACTTGTTCTACATCACACTTCCTTCCGCAAACGGCGAAACGCTTTGACTCGGTGAGTTTCGCGGCATTCCGACTTCGATGCCCCGGTTGCCGAAATTCAGTTGCCTTTGAATTTCGGGTGATCCCTCTTGAGCATGTATGCTTCTGCTACTTGTTCTACATCACACTTCTTCCGCAAACGGCGAAACGCTTTGACTCGGTGAGTTTCGCGGCATTCCGACTTCGATGCCCGGTTGCCGAAATTCAGTTGCCTTTGAATTTCGGGTGATCCCTCTTGAGCATGTATGCTTCTGCTACTTGTTCTACATCAGACTTCCTTCCGCAAACGGCGAAACGCTTTGACTCGGTGAGTTTCGCGGCATTCCGACTTCGATGCCCCGGTTGCCGAAATTCAGTTGCCTTTGAATTTCGGGTGATCCCTCTTGAGCATGTATGCTTCTGCTACTTGTTCTACATCAGACTTCCTTCCGCAAACGGCGAAACGCTTTGACTCGGTGAGTTTCGCGGCATTCCGACTTCGCCCCGGTTGCCGAAATTCAGTTGCCTTTGAATTTCGGGTGATCCCTCTTGAGCATGTATGCTTCTGCTACTTGTTCTACATCACACTTCTTCCGCAAACGGCGAAACGCTTTGACTCGGTGAGTTTCGCGGCATTCCGACTTCGATGCCCGGTTGCCGAAATTCAGTTGCCTTTGAATTTCGGGTGATCCCTCTTGAGCATGTATGCTTCTGCTACTTGTTCTACATCAGACTTCCTTCCGCAAACGGCGAAACGCTTTGACTCGGTGAGTTTCGCGGCATTCGACTTCGATGCCCCGGTTGCCGAAATTCAGTTGCCTTTGAATTTCGGGTGATCCCTCTTGAGCATGTATGCTTCTGCTACTTGTTCTACATCACACTTCCTTCCGCAAACGGCGAAACGCTTTGACTCGGTGAGTTTCGCGGCATTCCGACTTCGATGCCCCGGTTGCCGAAATTCAGTTGCCTTTGAATTTCGGGTGATCCCTCTTGAGCATGTATGCTTCTGCTACTTGTTCTACATCACACTTCCTTCCGCAAACGGCGAAACGCTTTGACTCGGTGAGTTTCGCGGCATTCCGACTTCGATGCCCGGTTGCCGAAATTCAGTTGCCTTTGAATTTCGGGTGATCCCTCTTGAGCATGTATGCTTCTGCTACTTGTTCTACATCAGACTTCTTCCGCAAACGGCGAAACGCTTTGACTCGGTGAGTTTCGCGGCATTCGACTTCGATGCCCCGGTTGCCGAAATTCAGTTGCCTTTGAATTTCGGGTGATCCCTCTTGAGCATGTATGCTTCTGCTACTTGTTCTACATCAGACTTCCTTCCGCAAACGGCGAAACGCTTTGACTCGGTGAGTTTCGCGGCATTCCGACTTCGATGCCCCGGTTGCCGAAATTCAGTTGCCTTTGAATTTCGGGTGATCCCTCTTGAGCATGTATGCTTCTGCTACTTGTTCTACATCAGACTTCCTTCGCAAACGGCGAAACGCTTTGACTCGGTGAGTTTCGCGGCATTCCGACTTCGATGCCCCGGTTGCCGAAATTCAGTTGCCTTTGAATTTCGGGTGATCCCTCTTGAGCATGTATGCTTCTGCTACTTGTTCTACATCACACTTCCTTCCGCAAACGGCGAAACGCTTTGACTCGGTGAGTTTCGCGGCATTCCGACTTCGATGCCCGGTTGCCGAAATTCAGTTGCCTTTGAATTTCGGGTGATCCCTCTTGAGCATGTATGCTTCTGCTACTTGTTCTACATCACACTTCTTCCGCAAACGGCGAAACGCTTTGACTCGGTGAGTTTCGCGGCATTCCGACTTCGATGCCCCGGTTGCCGAAATTCAGTTGCCTTTGAATTTCGGGTGATCCCTCTTGAGCATGTATGCTTCTGCTACTTGTTCTACATCACACTTCCTTCCGCAAACAGCGAAACGCTTTGACTCGGTGAGTTTCGCGGCATTCCGACTTCGATGCCCGGTTGCCGAAATTCAGTTGCCTTTGAATTTCGGGTGATCCCTCTTGAGCATGTATGCTTCTGCTACTTGTTCTACATCACACTTCCTTCCGCAAACGGCGAAACGCTTTGACTCGGTGAGTTTCGCGGCATTCCGACTTCGATGCCCGGTTGCCGAAATTCAGTTGCCTTTGAATTTCGGGTGATCCCTCTTGAGCATGTATGCTTCTGCTACTTGTTCTACATCACACTTCTTCCGCAAAACGGAAAACGCTTTGACTCGGTGAGTTTCGCGCATTCCGACTTCGATGCCCCGGTTGCCGAAATTCAGTTGCCTTTGAATTTCGGGTGATCCCTCTTGAGCATGTATGCTTCTGCTACTTGTTCTACATCACACTTTCCTCCGCAAAAACGGCGAAACGCTTTGACTCGGTGAGTTT
>CM055360.1:18980945-18992571 GCA_029228515.1 Populus alba x Populus x berolinensis | reverse complement strand
CAAACTTAGAAAAAGATGTCGTGTGCAATCCAAAACCGGAACATTGCTCGGTAATTGGATCATATCTGGAGCTCTAGATCTCGGATTTAGGTCCATTTTATATGGATGGAAAGGTAAGACAAAGGCCTACAACTTTCATGAGGAGCCCAGATTTAAAAAGGTCGTTTTGAAGTCCAAATTGAAGGAACAACGAAGAAGTCCGAAGCTGTCCTGCAGCCCAAACACTATTTAGTGTTCAGCCCATATCTTGAGTTCTAGAAGTCCAAATGACCTCATCTTTTTTTTGTTGGAAAGCTGAGACAATTTCCTAGAACATTCCTGAGGATTCTGGGCAAATTATGATGTTAGCAATGACGTCTTGTTCAGACAAGAAGATAAGGATTGTTATCAAGTCAAGATGTGGCCACCCACTCATCAATTAGTCAACAAATCAATAGTTCCAAATTTTGGCCTATAAAAGGAGGCACTTACCATGTATTGAGGCATCTTGGTTTCCAGATCAAGATCATGCTCTTGCTTTCTCTCTTTGTATTGCTTATGTTTTGCTTTCATTAATATCAAGTTTATGCACTTCATTTCCTTTCCTTTACTTAGTTAACTTCTTTCTCATTTATGTTCTTATCTTGTTCATTTATGTTTCTTTCTTTCATTATGTTTAGCTAAGTTAATTATGTCAAGGTGAAAAGGGTACACTAATGGTGTAAGAATAAGTATAATATAAACTTAACATGGACCTTAACGTTGGATACTAACATGTTTTATATTTGTTATCTTGTTCACTTTTAATACTTTGCTTGTTAAATGGTTAATCTAGATTTATGTTGTATAACACTTGGTACAACAAATACTTGGTACTTTCATAGCCCATACTGTATGGTATAACCGACACCTGAGCTATGAAAGGAACTTGATTTGTTGTTAACATAAGTTATAATCATGAATGCCTGCCAACATTTACAAGTATTAGCTTTATTCGAATAAGATAACTAATGTAATCATGTTAACAATTTATAATCTGATTGGAACCTCCTTTATGTGTGGTTTCCAATTGAGTAATAAGAGTTTATATTATACTTGTTTGAAGTACCATTAGTGGATCCTCTAACCTTGACATTTGTTTTTATCATTGTTTAATCCTTACATTAATCTTTCAACTCAAAGTTCTCATTAATTTCTTCATCTTCTCTATTTATTATTATTATTATTATTTTTATTATTATTATTATTATTATAATATATATCTTTGATCTTTTCATAAACTCAGTATATAGGCTGGAAACCTGTGACCCGATCTTTTAGATCATTCTCAGGTATAACAACGCCACGTACTGAGTATTATTATTATTATTATTGTTGTTATTGTTGTTGTTGTTGTTGTTTGTTATTTATAATTTATACAATTAACCTCTCTGTGGTTCGACCCCGGTCTTGCCGGGTTATTTATTACTTCGACACTCCTGCACTTGGGAGAGACATCAAGCTTTTGGTCGTGTCAAGTTTTTGGCGCCGTTGCCGGGGAGGTAAATTCTTGTATAAATTATAATATTTAATTTATTTTCTCTTTTCACTTTTCATTTTATCTAACTTTTGTTTTCTTTGTTTTGTTTTGTTTCTTTTTCTTCTATTTTCTTTTCTTCCTTTTATTCTCTTCTTACACGTGCATGAGAGTTTGGTCACGTACATTAAGTGGTCGACTTTGTAGGGTATCCTCATCATTTTCAGAAAATATGGCCGAAGAAGATAATCAATCGCTTCATAATGAGAATAATGAGAATAACCGTATGAGAACACTTAGAGACCACATGAATCCCACAAGAACAAGTGCACCCTCATGCATAGTTTTCCCTCCTGATGCATCTCATTTTAATTTTAAGCCAGGCATTATTCAACTTTTACCATCTTTTCATGGCTTAGACTTAGAAAATCCATACTTGCATTTAAGGGAATTTGAGGAGGTCTGTAATACCTATAATGACTCAAATTGTAGCATGAACACCATTCGATTAAAGCTTTTTCCTTTTTCATTAAAAGATAAAGCTAAAACATGGCTACAAAATTTGAGACCAGGATCCATTCGTGCTTGGGATGAAATGCAACAACAATTTTTAAAGAAGTTTTTTCCATCTCACAGAACAAACTCTTTCAAAAGACAAATCATCACTTTCACTCAAAAACCAGGAGAAACATTTTACCAATGTTGGGATAGGTATCGAGATTTGCTTAATACTTGCCCACATCATGGTTTTGAAACATGGAGATTGGTTTCACATTTTTATGAAGGTTTAACACCTAGAGATAGGCAAATGGTTGAATTGATGTGCAATGGAACTTTCGAAGATAAAGACCCTAATGAAGCAATGGAGTACCTAGACTTGCTAGCCGAAAATGCTCAAAATTGGGACACCACAGGTACTTATGAGGCACCAAGTAAAACTCAACCTCATACATCTAGTGGAGGTATGCACAACCTTAGGGAAGATCATGACCTCCAAGCCAAGTTTGCATCTTTAGCTAGAAAAGTCGAAGCACTTGAATTGAAAAAGAGTGGTCAATTAAAATCTGTTCAAGACATTGTGTGTCAAATCTGTGAAACCAATGAACATCAACAAATGATTGTCCAACTTTGCCTTCTTTTAAGGAATGCCTCCATGAACAAGCCCATGCTTTAAACAGTTTCCAAAGACCCAACCATAACCCATACTCACAAACGTATAACCCTGGTTGGAGAAATCACCCAAATTTCAGTTGGAAGAGTGATAGCAACAATGCACAAACTTCACAGCCACCGTTTCAAGCACACCATAATTTTCAAAATTCTCATGGATATGCACCTCCTTATGCTCCACCTCCTAGAAGAAATTTTGAGGAAACATTGCATGCATTCATTGAAAAGCAGGAGACAATCAACACTCAACTTGCTCAAAGCATGACAGATTTTAAAGATGCTCTTGCAAAATTAACATCTGCTCTCAGTTTCCAAGAGAAAGGTAAGTTTCCATCTCAACCACAAGCAAAATCCAAAGGGGCAATACAATGCAAATGCAAGTAGTTCTGGAAGCCAACACATGGATCAAGTCAAATCAGTCATCACTCTTCGTAGTGGTAAGGTTATTGAAAAACCCATTCTTGAACCTTGTGAGAAAGATGATGAGTCTATCTCTGAGGGTAAGGAAGGGGTTGAACCTGAACATTGCAAAGAAAAGGCTGATTCCCCGCCAGCACTTCCATTTCCTCATGCCATGACCAAACAAAGGAAAGTCAATCACAACTCTGAAATCTTTGAAATTTTCAAACAGGTAAGGATCAATATACCTTTGTTGGATGCTATTAAACAGGTTCCTTCCTATGCTAAATTTTTGAAAGATCTGTGCACTGTGAAGAGAAAACTGAATGTGAAAAAGAAAGCCTTTTTAGCCGAACAAGTAAGTGCCATTCTTCAAAACAATAATGCTTTGAAATATAAAGACCCTGGTTGTCCTACAATTTCTTGCTTTATTGGAGAACATAAAATTGAAAGAGCCTTACTTGATCTTGGAGCTAGTGTGAATTTACTTCCATATTCAGTCTTTCAAAGTCTCAATCTAGGTGAGTTAAAACCAACCTCTGTAACTCTTTTACTTGCTGATAGATCTGTAAAAGTGCCTAGAGGAATAGTTGAAGATGTGTTAGTACAAGTTGATAAATTCATTTACCCTGTAGATTTTGTTGTCTTGGATACACAACCTGTTGAAGCATGTAATTCAATTCCTGTCATTTTAGGACGTCCATTTCTTGCCACTTCTAATGCATTGATTAATTGTAGGAATGGACTGATGAAGCTATCATTTGGAAACATGACATTGGAGATGAATATTTTCAACATTTACAAGCAACCTGGAGATGATAATGATTTACAGGAAGTGGACTTTATTGAAAAATTAGTTCATGATCAATTTCAAACCACTTCTAGTGAAACTGAGATTGATGAATCTGATGATTTGCAAATGGTCTACTTTCAGGAATCAAAGGCATGCAATTGGAGACCACAAATTGAAGAATTGCCACCACGATCAATTGAGCCCATACCTTCAAGTGTTCAACCACCAAAACCTGAATTGAAGCCGTTACCATTTAATCTCAAATACTCATTTTTGGGAGAAAATGAAACTTTTCCGGTAATAATCTCTTCCAAACTTAATGCACATCAAGAAGGTAAGTTATTACAGACTCTGAAAATGCACAAAAATGCATTAGGATGGACCATAGCTGACATAAAAGGAATTAGCCCTTTGATTTGCACACACAGGATTTATTTGGAGGAAAATGCTAAACCCTCTAGAGAAATGCAACGAAGGCTTAATCCTAATATGAAAGAAGTAGTGAAAAATGAAGTCATTAAGCTTCTAGATAATGGAATCATTTATCCTATTTCTGACAGCAAATGGGTAAGTCCTACCCAAGTTGTACCCAAAAAGTCTGGAGTCACTGTGATAACAAATGAGAAAAATGAGTTAATTCCAACTAGGACTGTTACTGGTTGGCGCATGTGCATTGACTATAGGAAACTTAATTCAATGACTAGAAAAGATCATTTCCCTTTACCTTTCATGGACCAAATCCTAGAAAGAGTTGCAGGTCATGAATTTTATTGTTTCCTAGATGGCTATTCAGGTTACAATCAAATTGAAATTGCATTGGAAGATCAAGAGAAGACTACTTTCACATGTCCATTTGGTACTTTTGCATATCGAAGGATGCCTTTTGGATTATGTAATGCACCAGCCACGTTTCAAAGATGCATGCTTAGCATATTCAGTGATATGGTTGAACGTTTTCTTGAAATTTTTATGGATGATTTTTCTGTTTTTGGTGATTCATTTGATGATTGTTTGACTAACTTAGAAAAGGTTTTGAGCAGGTGTGAAGAGAAGAATCTTGTACTGAATTGGGAAAAATGTCACTTTATGGTAACAAACGGCATTGTACTTGGTCACATTGTTTCATCGAAAGGAATTGAGGTTGACAAATCTAAAATCGAGTTAATTGCCAACTTACCAACACCAAAATCTGTTAAAGATGTTAGATCATTCTTAGGACATGCTGGTTTTTACAGAAGGTTCATCAAAGATTTTAGTGTAATATCTAAGCCCTTGAGTAACCTTCTAACAAAGGATAATATTTTTGAATGGACTGAACATTGTGAAGAAGCCTTTGTTAAACTTAAAAACTTGCTTACTTCTGCTCCTGTCATTCAACCTCCTGATTGGTCATTACCTTTTGAAATAATGTGTGACGCTAGTGATTATGCCGTGGGTGCTGTCTTGGGACAAAGAAAAGATAAGAAACCTTATGTGATTTACTATGCAAGTAAAACTTTAAATAGTGCTCAAATGAATTACACCACCACTGAAAAAGAATTACTTGCAGTAGTATTTGCTTGTGATAAATTCAGATCTTATCTTGTTGGCTCACCTGTTGTTGTTTTTAGTGATCATGCAGCATTGAAATATCTTCTTTCTAAGAAAGATTCTAAGGCTAGATTGGTGCGGTGGATTTTGTTACTTCAAGAATTTGATATCACAATCAAAGACAAGAAAGGCACCGAAAATGTTGTTGCAGATCATTTGTCAAGATTGACAACAGATTCGAAATCTGACATCACACCAATCGATGACTACTTTCCCGATGAATCTTTATTTTCTGTTTCTACGATGCCTTGGTTTGCTAATATTGTTAATTTTCTTGTTTCAGGACAATTGCCAGCTCATTGGAGTACCCAAGACAAAAGAAAGTTCTTGAACGAAGTGAAGAACTTTTATTGGGATGACCCTTATTTATTCAAATATTGTCCTGATCAAATATTTCGAAGATGCATTCCTGACAATGAGGTAAGTAGTGTCATTAAATTTTGTCATTCTGAGGCATGTGGGGGTCATTTCTCATCAAGAAAGACAACTGCAAAAATCTTACAAAGTGGATTTTATTGGCCCACCATGTTCAAAGACTCACATGCATTCTGCAAGACTTGTGAAAATTGTCAAAAGTTGGGATCTATTTCAAAACGTCACATGATGCCTTTAAATCCTATTCTTGTCATTGAGATCTTTGACTGTTGGGGTATAGATTTCATGGGTCCATTTCCTCCATCATTTGGTTTCGTGTACATATTAGTCGCAGTAGATTATGTTTCAAAATGGATAGAGGCAATTCCAAGTCGAAACAATGATCACAAAACAGTGATAAAGTTTTTGAAAGACAATATTTTGAGTCGATTTGGAATCCCTCGAGCCATAATAAGTGATGGTGGAACACATTTCTGCAACAAGCCATTTGCTTCTTTAATGAAGAAATATGGAATCACACACAAAGTTGCCACCCCTTATCACCCTCAGACAAGTGGACAAGTAGAGCTTGCTAATAGGGAGATCAAACAGATCTTGGAGAAAACGGTGAACCCTAATCGGAAAGACTGGTCTTTAAGACTTAATGATGCACTTTGGGCTTATCGAACTGCATATAAAACATCATTAGGTATGTCACCTTATAGACTAGTCTATGGAAAACCTTGTCACTTGCCTGTGGAAATTGAACATAAAGCTTATTGGGCTATTAAAGCTTTCAATTCAAACATTGATGATGCTAGTCAGCTGCGAAAATTGCAAATAAATGAGCTTGAGGAAATTAGAAATGATGCATATGACAATTCAAGAATTCATAAAGCAAGAATCAAAGAGTTTCATGACAAGAAAATACTGAGAAAAACATTCAATGTTGGTCAAAAAGTCTTGCTTTATAATTCTCGACTCCATTTATTTCCTGGAAAACTAAGATCAAGATGGAGCGGTCCTTTTATTGTGAAACATGTGTATCCATATGGGGCCTGTGATATCGAGAATCCAAAGAATGGCAATGTTTTCAAGGTAAATGGGCATCGGTTGAAAGTTTATTTTGACAATTTTTCAGTTGAAAATGACTCTACTGAATTGAGTGATCCTGTATATAAAGATTGATTCTTTTTCTCACATTGTTTTGTGTTTGTTTTGGTGTATCTTTTGTTTTGCTAGTTTCTCTCACCCCGGTCAAATGGCGGATAACGGTACTCCGTGACTCTTAAGTCGGTTCTTTCAGTTTCCCATGATAACTGATATCTGTGTATATAATTGTGCAATTCTCTGCTCTTTCTTCTTTCTTTGAATCTCCCATCCAATTCTCATTTGAAAATGGACACCACTCTTGAAAAATTGAAAAAGTATTTTCCCGCTCTGCCTCAGAATGCGATTACAAAAATTTACCGTGCTAGGTGTGAAAGATTGAGGTTGTTAATGAATCATGGAATTCCTGAAGATATTCGTTGGCTGATTGAAGCAAAGGTCCGATTATCAGGTGAGTCCTCCAATTCTTTCATTTCACACATGCCTGGAACAGGTAAAAGCACTTTTGCAAAGAAACGTCGTGCAAAACGACTGAAAGTCTGTCACAGATGTGCCAGATGGACTTGTAATGCGACATGTCGTTCTTTAGGAATGGTATCTGTAAACCGTGAAGATAAAATACAATTCATTAAGGATGGCCTGAGTAAGGGGTCTTTAGATAATCTTTTGTTGACCCTTGAGACGCATCCTAGTGGAGATGTGCATCGTGTAATTCATGATTTATGGCCACAATTCCATAAAGAACATGATCGACTTAGTCTTGGGAATCTGACTAAAAAAGACCCTGTTTGCCAGTTTTTAAGAAAACTGGATGGGAAGCCTATCCCCGACCCATAGAGGGCGTTTAAGCCGTTCTTGGACGTAAAACCAAGGGAAGATGTGAGCCACAATCACAACTACCTGTACATACATGCTTTGTCAAAATAAATAAATAAAGAGAGAGAGAGTGTGAGACTACAGCTGGCCTACATATAGGTGGTATGATTGCATTTTCACTTTTTCATCTATAAATTCTTCTCTTCCTTCCCTTCATTTCTACTCATCCCATACATTCATCAAATATAGAAGTGTGTAGAAATGGCAGGTTCCTCAAGTCATCACATAAGAAATATTTGTGTTTTCGGTGGATCCAGTCCTGGGAAAGAAAAAGAGTTTTTAGAATCAGCAAATCATCTTGGTCAGGTACTAGCTGAGAGAAAGATTCATTTAGTGTATGGGGGAGGCAGCCTTGGGTTAATGGGAGGTGTGTCAATGGCTGCATTTTTAGGAGGCAGTCAAGTTTTGGGGGTTGTCCCCAAAGCTTTAGCAAATGGGGACATCATTGGAAAAACAATTGGAGAGGAACTACAGGTCCCAACAATGTCTGACCGACTGAATACCATGTTTAACCATGCTGATGCCTTCATTGCCTTACCAGGTGGTCTGGGCACATTGGAAGAGATCTTTCATATTTCATCTTGGGCCCAACTGCACATTCACCATAAACCTATAGGTTTGTTAAATGTTAATGGTTTTTATGATAAGTTGCTGTCTTTCCTTGATCAAGCTGTGGAACAGGAATTTCTAACATCTTCGGCACGACAAATCATAATCTCTGCTGCTACTGCTGAACAATTGATTGACCAACTACAATCTTTCATCCCTGTCATTGATCCCTGCATGAGTCGCCTAGATTGGTCAACTAAGGAAAGCCGTAAAAAGCTTAGATTAGATTTGAGCCTTCATCTGTGAAACCTTGTGTCTTTTGGTTTTATTAATAGCATATTATTTTGTTTTGTTACTTCTTATATTTGTTTAAGTGTGTTTCAGGTTTGTCATTGTTCGCTGTTTCAGGTGATGTCTTCTATACTCTATCTTTCTACCTTAGGACATTGAGGACAATGTCTCGTTTTGGTTGGGGGGAGAGGGTAGTAGTTTAAAAAAAAAAAAAACTAACCAACTAACTGTTTTTGTTTTTAAAAAAACCATTTGGCAAAACTGTTATTACTAGGATGGCAGAGTAAAGAGGAATTATTCTTGAGACGCATCTTAGTAAAAATTTTCTAATGGTTATTTGCAATATTCATAACAAGGTCTATTAGAATACTTCTTGAAATATTCAGGTTTACAAACTCTCACATTGTTATCACTTGATTCTGCTCATATACTCATTTAACAAGTATTATTAAACCTTCATTTTCACACACACACTTTAACATATGATTGTGGGTTGCACATTGGATTATTACATTATTTATGTTCTTTTGTTGAAGGTAACAACTAAGGGAAAGGGATAGTATATAATTTGCAAAAAAAAAAAAAAAAAAAAATAATATTGATGATAATAAAAACGTAGATAAGTTTGGTTTCGTAGCCTCCCTAACCTAAGCAATTAAGCCCGAAGGGGTGTTTTAACACCTAATACCCTAAAGTCAACTGACTTGGGAGCTATTGGCCCAAAGCTTGTTACATGGGTTAAGGAGAAAAGCTTAAGGGAATCAAACATTGCACTATCTACGTATCAGTATCTGCAACCCGAGTTGTTAAGCTCGTAGGGGTGTCTCAACACCTAATGCCCTAAGACCAACTGGTCTGGGAGTCATTAGCCTAAAACTCGTTACATGGGTTAAAGATACATTGTGTTTTAAGTTGTATGTGTATATAAATAAAATAAAAAAAAAAAAAAAAAAGAAAAAAAAAAGTAATAATAATAATAATCCCAACCCAAGGAAGTTCACCTTAAACATTTGAACATAATATTGTTTTCTTCCAACAAAAGCCCCATCATCTATGTTTTCATATATTGAGCACATAAAAAGAAGGTTTATTAATATCTTGTTTAAGAAGTATGAAGCAGTAAATATAAATTTAATGAGAGTTTGTTTATCTGGATAGATTAATGGAAGTTGAATGATGAATGCCTTGCTTTGTGAAACTTGCAAATTGTTTCTCTATTTTAACGCTTTAGATTACTAGGGACTAGTAATAAGCTGGTTGGGGGGTGTGATTAGTACTTAAAAGTGCATGTTTATCAAGGTTTTATATCATCATTTTGCACTTGAAGTATCAATAACTCCTTAACTAAAGCATGTTTTATAATAACAAGTTTGATATTATAAGATACCTTAATTTATGGTAAATGCTCATTTTAAATGCAGGACTATCACATAAATAAAAGGATTGATTGATGAGTTTAAGTATTGAAAGTTAAAGGACAAAGAGATGGCCAAACTTAGAAAAGAGATGTCGGTGCAGTCCAAACCGGAACATTGCTCGGTAATTGGATCATATCTGGAGCTCTAGATCTCGGATTTAGGTCCATTTTATATGGATGGAAAGGTAAGACAAAGGCCTACAACTTTCATGAGGAGCCCAAGATTTAAAAGGTCGTTTTGAAGTCCAAATTGAAGGAACAACGAAGAAGTCCGAAGCTGTCCTGCAGCCCAGACACTATTTAGTGTTCAGCCCATATCTTGAGTTCTAGAAGTCCAAATGACCTCATCTTTTTTTTGTTGGAAAGCTGAGACAATTTCCTAGAACATTCCTGAGGATTCTGGGCAAATTATGATGTTAGCAATGACGTCTTGTTCAGACAAGAAGATAAGGATTGTCACCAAGTCAAGATGTGGCCACCCACTCATCAATTAGTCAACAAATCAATAGTTCCAAATTTTGGCCTATAAAAGGAGGCACTTACCATGTATTGAGGCATCTTGGTTTCCAGATCAAGATCATGCTCTTGCTTTCTCTCTTTGTATTGCTTATGTTTTGCTTTCATTAATATCAAGTTTATGCACTTCATTTCCTTTCCTTTACTTAGTTAACTTCTTTCTCATTTATGTTCTTATCTTGTTCATTTATGTTTCTTTCTTTCATTATGTTTAGCTAAGTTAATTATGTCAAGGTGAAAAGGGTACACTAATGGTGTAAGAATAAGTATAATATAAACTTAACATGGACCTTAACGTTGGATACTAACATGTTTTATATTTGTTATCTTGTTCACTTTTAATACTTTGCTTGTTAAATGGTTAATCTAGATTTATGTTGTATAACACTTGGTACAACAAATACTTGGCACTTTCATAGCCCATACTGTATGGTATAACCGACACCTGAGCTATGAAAGGAACTTGATTTGTTGTTAACATAAGTTATAATCATGAATGCCTGCCAACATTTACAAGTATTAGCTTTATTCGAATAAGATAACTAATGTAATCATGTTAACAATTTATAATCTGATTGGAACCTCCTTTATGTGTGGTTTCCAATTGAGTAATAAGAGTTTATATTATACTTGTTTGAAGTACCATTAGTGGATCCTCTAACCTTGACATTTGTTTTTATCATTGTTTAATCCTTACATTAATCTTTCAACTCAAAGTTCTCATTAATTTCTTCATCTTCTTCTTTTATTATTATATTATTATTATTATTATTATTGTTATGTTGTTATTTACATTCTGTAATATATCCTTTGATCTTTTCATAAACTCAGTATATAGGCTGGAAACCTGTGACCCGATCTTTTAGATCATTCTCAGGTATAACAACGCCACGTACTGAGTATTATAATAATTATTATTGTGTTATTGTTATTGTTGTTGTTGTTGTATTGTTATTTATAATTTATACAATTAACCTCTCTGTGGTTCGACCCCGGTCTTGCCGGGTTATTTATTACTTCGACACTCCTGCACTTGGGAAAAGACATCAAGCTTTTGGTCGTGTCA
>CM055360.1:18950790-18980845 GCA_029228515.1 Populus alba x Populus x berolinensis | reverse complement strand
ATGCCCCGGTTGCCGAAATTCAGTTGCCTTTGAATTTCGGGTGATCCCTCTTGAGCATGTATGCTTTGCTACTTGTTCTACATCACACTTCCTTCCGCAAACGGCGAAACGCTTTGACTCGGTGAGTTTCGCGGCATTCCGACTTCGATGCCCGGTTGCCGAAATTCAGTTGCCTTTGAATTTCGGGTGATCCCTCTTGAGCATGTATGCTTCTGCTACTTGTTCTACATCACACTTCTTCCGCAAACGGCGAAACGCTTTGACTCGGTGAGTTTCGCGGCATTCCGACTTCGATGCCCGGTTGCCGAAATTCAGTTGCCTTTGAATTTCGGGTGATCCCTCTTGAGCATGTATGCTTCTGCTACTTGTTCTACATCACACTTCCTTCCGCAAACGGCGAAACGCTTTGACTCGGTGAGTTTCGCGGCATTCCGACTTCGATGCCCCGGTTGCCGAAATTCAGTTGCCTTTGAATTTCGGGTGATCCCTCTTGAGCATGTATGCTTCTGCTACTTGTTCTACATCACACTTCTTCCGCAAACGGCGAAACGCTTTGACTCGGTGAGTTTCGCGGCATTCCGACTTCGATGCCCCGGTTGCCGAAATTCAGTTGCCTTTGAATTTCGGGTGATCCCTCTTGAGCATGTATGCTTCTGCTACTTGTTCTACATCACACTTCTTCCGCAAACGGCGAAACGCTTTGACTCGGTGAGTTTCGCGGCATTCCGACTTCGATGCCCCGGTTGCCGAAATTCAGTTGCCTTTGAATTTCGGGTGATCCCTCTTGAGCATGTATGCTTCTGCTACTTGTTCTACATCAACTTCCTTCCGCAAACGGCGAAACGCTTTGACTCGGTGAGTTTCGCGGCATTCCGACTTCGATGCCCCGGTTGCCGAAATTCAGTTGCCTTTGAATTTCGGGTGATCCCTCTTGAGCATGTATGCTTCTGCTACTTGTTCTACATCACACTTCTTCCGCAAACGGCGAAACGCTTTGACTCGGTGAGTTTCGCGGCATTCCGACTTCGATGCCCCGGTTGCCGAAATTCAGTTGCCTTTGAATTTCGGGTGATCCCTCTTGAGCATGTATGCTTCTGCTACTTGTTCTACATCACACTTCCTTCCGCAAACGGCGAAACGCTTTGACTCGGTGAGTTTCGCGGCATTCCGACTTCGATGCCCCGGTTGCCGAAATTCAGTTGCCTTTGAATTTCGGGTGATCCCTCTTGAGCATGTATGCTTCTGCTACTTGTTCTACATCACACTTCCTTCCGCAAACGGCGAAACGCTTTGACTCGGTGAGTTTCGCGGCATTCCGACTTCGATGCCCCGGTTGCCGAAATTCAGTTGCCTTTGAATTTCGGGTGATCCCTCTTGAGCATGTATGCTTCTGCTACTTGTTCTACATCAGACTTCCTTCCGCAAACGGCGAAACGCTTTGACTCGGTGAGTTTCGCGGCATTCCGACTTCGATGCCCGGTTGCCGAAATTCAGTTGCCTTTGAATTTCGGGTGATCCCTCTTGAGCATGTATGCTTCTGCTACTTGTTCTACATCACACTTCTTCCGCAAACGGCGAAACGCTTTGACTCGGTGAGTTTCGCGGCATTCCGACTTCGATGCCCCGGTTGCCGAAATTCAGTTGCCTTTGAATTTCGGGTGATCCCTCTTGAGCATGTATGCTTCTGCTACTTGTTCTACATCACACTTCCTTCCGCAAACGGCGAAACGCTTTGACTCGGTGAGTTTCGCGGCATTCCGACTTCGATGCCCCGGTTGCCGAAATTCAGTTGCCTTTGAATTTCGGGTGATCCCTCTTGAGCATGTATGCTTCTGCTACTTGTTCTACATCACACTTCCTTCCGCAAACGGCGAAACGCTTTGACTCGGTGAGTTTCGCGGCATTCCGACTTCGATGCCCCGGTTGCCGAAATTCAGTTGCCTTTGAATTTCGGGTGATCCCTCTTGAGCATGTATGCTTCTGCTACTTGTTCTACATCACACTTCCTCCGCAAACGGCGAAACGCTTTGACTCGGTGAGTTTCGCGGCATTCCGACTTCGATGCCCCGGTTGCCGAAATTCAGTTGCCTTTGAATTTCGGGTGATCCCTCTTGAGCATGTATGCTTCTGCTACTTGTTCTACATCACACTTCTTCCGCAAACGGCGAAACGCTTTGACTCGGTGAGTTTCGCGGCATTCCGACTTCGATGCCCCGGTTGCCGAAATTCAGTTGCCTTTGAATTTCGGGTGATCCCTCTTGAGCATGTATGCTTCTGCTACTTGTTCTACATCACACTTCCTTCCGCAAACGGCGAAACGCTTTGACTCGGTGAGTTTCGCGGCATTCCGACTTCGATGCCCCGGTTGCCGAAATTCAGTTGCCTTTGAATTTCGGGTGATCCCTCTTGAGCATGTATGCTTCTGCTACTTGTTCTACATCACACTTCCTTCCGCAAACGCGAAACGCTTTGACTCGGTGAGTTTCGCGGCATTCCGACTTCGATGCCCCGGTTGCCGAAATTCAGTTGCCTTTGAATTTCGGGTGATCCCTCTTGAGCATGTATGCTTCTGCTACTTGTTCTACATCACACTTCTTCCGCAAACGGCGAAACGCTTTGACTCGGTGAGTTTCGCGGCATTCCGACTTCGATGCCCCGGTTGCCGAAATTCAGTTGCCTTTGAATTTCGGGTGATCCCTCTTGAGCATGTATGCTTCTGCTACTTGTTCTACATCACACTTCTTCCGCAAACGGCGAAACGCTTTGACTCGGTGAGTTTCGCGGCATTCCGACTTCGATGCCCCGGTTGCCGAAATTCAGTTGCCTTTGAATTTCGGGTGATCCCTCTTGAGCATGTATGCTTCTGCTACTTGTTCTACATCACACTTCTTCCGCAAACGGCGAAACGCTTTGACTCGGTGAGTTTCGCGGCATTCCGACTTCGATGCCCCGGTTGCCGAAATTCAGTTGCCTTTGAATTTCGGGTGATCCCTCTTGAGCATGTATGCTTCTGCTACTTGTTCTACATCACACTTCCTTCCGCAAACGGCGAAACGCTTTGACTCGGTGAGTTTCGCGGCATTCCGACTTCGATGCCCCGGTTGCCGAAATTCAGTTGCCTTTGAATTTCGGGTGATCCCTCTTGAGCATGTATGCTTCTGCTACTTGTTCTACATCACACTTCCTTCCGCAAACGGCGAAACGCTTTGACTCGGTGAGTTTCGCGGCATTCCGACTTCGATGCCCCGGTTGCCGAAATTCAGTTGCCTTTGAATTTCGGGTGATCCCTCTTGAGCATGTATGCTTCTGCTACTTGTTCTACATCACACTTCTTCCGCAAACGGCGAAACGCTTTGACTCGGTGAGTTTCGCGGCATTCCGACTTCGATGCCCCGGTTGCCGAAATTCAGTTGCCTTTGAATTTCGGGTGATCCCTCTTGAGCATGTATGCTTCTGCTACTTGTTCTACATCACACTTCCTTCCGCAAACGGCGAAACGCTTTGACTCGGTGAGTTTCGCGGCATTCCGACTTCGATGCCCCGGTTGCCGAAATTCAGTTGCCTTTGAATTTCGGGTGATCCCTCTTGAGCATGTATGCTTCTGCTACTTGTTCTACATCACACTTCTTCCGCAAACGGCGAAACGCTTTGACTCGGTGAGTTTCGCGGCATTCCGACTTCGATGCCCCGGTTGCCGAAATTCAGTTGCCTTTGAATTTCGGGTGATCCCTCTTGAGCATGTATGCTTCTGCTACTTGTTCTACATCACACTTCTTCCGCAAACGGCGAAACGCTTTGACTCGGTGAGTTTCGCGGCATTCCGACTTCGATGCCCCGGTTGCCGAAATTCAGTTGCCTTTGAATTTCGGGTGATCCCTCTTGAGCATGTATGCTTCTGCTACTTGTTCTACATCACACTTCTTCCGCAAACGGCGAAACGCTTTGACTCGGTGAGTTTCGCGGCATTCCGACTTCGATGCCCCGGTTGCCGAAATTCAGTTGCCTTTGAATTTCGGGTGATCCCTCTTGAGCATGTATGCTTCTGCTACTTGTTCTACATCACACTTCCTTCCGCAAACGGCGAAACGCTTTGACTCGGTGAGTTTCGCGGCATTCCGACTTCGATGCCCGGTTGCCGAAATTCAGTTGCCTTTGAATTTCGGGTGATCCCTCTTGAGCATGTATGCTTCTGCTACTTGT
This sequence comes from Populus alba x Populus x berolinensis, assembly GCA_029228515.1. Lineage (NCBI taxonomy): Eukaryota > Viridiplantae > Streptophyta > Magnoliopsida > Malpighiales > Salicaceae > Populus > Populus alba x Populus x berolinensis. The sequence continues at coordinate 18,976,645 of CM055360.1, read as the reverse complement.
TCTACATCACACTTCTTCCGCAAACGGCGAAACGCTTTGACTCGGTGAGTTTCGCGGCATTCCGACTTCGATGCCCCGGTTGCCGAAATTCAGTTGCCTTTGAATTTCGGGTGATCCCTCTTGAGCATGTATGCTTCTGCTACTTGTTCTACATCACACTTCCTTCCGCAAACGGCGAAACGCTTTGACTCGGTGAGTTTCGCGGCATTCCGACTTCGATGCCCCGGTTGCCGAAATTCAGTTGCCTTTGAATTTCGGGTGATCCCTCTTGAGCATGTATGCTTCTGCTACTTGTTCTACATCACACTTCTTCCGCAAACGGCGAAACGCTTTGACTCGGTGAGTTTCGCGGCATTCCGACTTCGATGCCCCGGTTGCCGAAATTCAGTTGCCTTTGAATTTCGGGTGATCCCTCTTGAGCATGTATGCTTCTGCTACTTGTTCTACATCACACTTCTTCCGCAAACGGCGAAACGCTTTGACTCGGTGAGTTTCGCGGCATTCCGACTTCGATGCCCCGGTTGCCGAAATTCAGTTGCCTTTGAATTTCGGGTGATCCCTCTTGAGCATGTATGCTTCTGCTACTTGTTCTACATCACACTTCTTCCGCAAACGGCGAAACGCTTTGACTCGGTGAGTTTCGCGGCATTCCGACTTCGATGCCCCGGTTGCCGAAATTCAGTTGCCTTTGAATTTCGGGTGATCCCTCTTGAGCATGTATGCTTCTGCTACTTGTTCTACATCACACTTCCTTCCGCAAACGGCGAAACGCTTTGACTCGGTGAGTTTCGCGGCATTCCGACTTCGATGCCCCGGTTGCCGAAATTCAGTTGCCTTTGAATTTCGGGTGATCCCTCTTGAGCATGTATGCTTCTGCTACTTGTTCTACATCACACTTCTTCCGCAAACGGCGAAACGCTTTGACTCGGTGAGTTTCGCGGCATTCCGACTTCGATGCCCCGGTTGCCGAAATTCAGTTGCCTTTGAATTTCGGGTGATCCCTCTTGAGCATGTATGCTTCTGCTACTTGTTCTACATCACACTTCCTTCCGCAAACGGCGAAACGCTTTGACTCGGTGAGTTTCGCGGCATTCCGACTTCGATGCCCCGGTTGCCGAAATTCAGTTGCCTTTGAATTTCGGGTGATCCCTCTTGAGCATGTATGCTTCTGCTACTTGTTCTACATCACACTTCCTTCCGCAAACGGCGAAACGCTTTGACTCGGTGAGTTTCGCGGCATTCCGACTTCGATGCCCCGGTTGCCGAAATTCAGTTGCCTTTGAATTTCGGGTGATCCCTCTTGAGCATGTATGCTTCTGCTACTTGTTCTACATCACACTTCTTCCGCAAACGGCGAAACGCTTTGACTCGGTGAGTTTCGCGGCATTCCGACTTCGATGCCCCGGTTGCCGAAATTCAGTTGCCTTTGAATTTCGGGTGATCCCTCTTGAGCATGTATGCTTCTGCTACTTGTTCTACATCACACTTCCTTCCGCAAACGGCGAAACGCTTTGACTCGGTGAGTTTCGCGGCATTCCGACTTCGATGCCCCGGTTGCCGAAATTCAGTTGCCTTTGAATTTCGGGTGATCCCTCTTGAGCATGTATGCTTCTGCTACTTGTTCTACATCACACTTCCTTCCGCAAACGGCGAAACGCTTTGACTCGGTGAGTTTCGCGGCATTCCGACTTCGATGCCCCGGTTGCCGAAATTCAGTTGCCTTTGAATTTCGGGTGATCCCTCTTGAGCATGTATGCTTCTGCTACTTGTTCTACATCACACTTCTTCCGCAAACGGCGAAACGCTTTGACTCGGTGAGTTTCGCGGCATTCCGACTTCGATGCCCCGGTTGCCGAAATTCAGTTGCCTTTGAATTTCGGGTGATCCCTCTTGAGCATGTATGCTTCTGCTACTTGTTCTACATCACACTTCTTCCGCAAACGGCGAAACGCTTTGACTCGGTGAGTTTCGCGGCATTCCGACTTCGATGCCCCGGTTGCCGAAATTCAGTTGCCTTTGAATTTCGGGTGATCCCTCTTGAGCATGTATGCTTCTGCTACTTGTTCTACATCACACTTCTTCCGCAAACGGCGAAACGCTTTGACTCGGTGAGTTTCGCGGCATTCCGACTTCGATGCCCCGGTTGCCGAAATTCAGTTGCCTTTGAATTTCGGGTGATCCCTCTTGAGCATGTATGCTTCTGCTACTTGTTCTACATCACACTTCCTTCCGCAAACGGCGAAACGCTTTGACTCGGTGAGTTTCGCGGCATTCCGACTTCGATGCCCCGGTTGCCGAAATTCAGTTGCCTTTGAATTTCGGGTGATCCCTCTTGAGCATGTATGCTTCTGCTACTTGTTCTACATCACACTTCCTTCCGCAAACGGCGAAACGCTTTGACTCGGTGAGTTTCGCGGCATTCCGACTTCGATGCCCCGGTTGCCGAAATTCAGTTGCCTTTGAATTTCGGGTGATCCCTCTTGAGCATGTATGCTTCTGCTACTTGTTCTACATCACACTTCCTTCCGCAAACGGCGAAACGCTTTGACTCGGTGAGTTTCGCGGCATTCCGACTTCGATGCCCCGGTTGCCGAAATTCAGTTGCCTTTGAATTTCGGGTGATCCCTCTTGAGCATGTATGCTTCTGCTACTTGTTCTACATCACACTTCCTTCCGCAAACGGCGAAACGCTTTGACTCGGTGAGTTTCGCGGCATTCCGACTTCGATGCCCCGGTTGCCGAAATTCAGTTGCCTTTGAATTTCGGGTGATCCCTCTTGAGCATGTATGCTTCTGCTACTTGTTCTACATCAGACTTCTTCCGCAAACGGCGAAACGCTTTGACTCGGTGAGTTTCGCGGCATTCCGACTTCGATGCCCCGGTTGCCGAAATTCAGTTGCCTTTGAATTTCGGGTGATCCCTCTTGAGCATGTATGCTTCTGCTACTTGTTCTACATCACACTTCCTTCCGCAAACGGCGAAACGCTTTGACTCGGTGAGTTTCGCGGCATTCCGACTTCGATGCCCCGGTTGCCGAAATTCAGTTGCCTTTGAATTTCGGGTGATCCCTCTTGAGCATGTATGCTTCTGCTACTTGTTCTACATCACACTTCCTTCCGCAAACGGCGAAACGCTTTGACTCGGTGAGTTTCGCGGCATTCCGACTTCGATGCCCCGGTTGCCGAAATTCAGTTGCCTTTGAATTTCGGGTGATCCCTCTTGAGCATGTATGCTTCTGCTACTTGTTCTACATCACACTTCTTCCGCAAACGGCGAAACGCTTTGACTCGGTGAGTTTCGCGGCATTCCGACTTCGATGCCCCGGTTGCCGAAATTCAGTTGCCTTTGAATTTCGGGTGATCCCTCTTGAGCATGTATGCTTCTGCTACTTGTTCTACATCACACTTCTTCCGCAAACGGCGAAACGCTTTGACTCGGTGAGTTTCGCGGCATTCCGACTTCGATGCCCCGGTTGCCGAAATTCAGTTGCCTTTGAATTTCGGGTGATCCCTCTTGAGCATGTATGCTTCTGCTACTTGTTCTACATCACACTTCTTCCGCAAACGGCGAAACGCTTTGACTCGGTGAGTTTCGCGGCATTCCGACTTCGATGCCCCGGTTGCCGAAATTCAGTTGCCTTTGAATTTCGGGTGATCCCTCTTGAGCATGTATGCTTCTGCTACTTGTTCTACATCACACTTCTTCCGCAAACGGCGAAACGCTTTGACTCGGTGAGTTTCGCGGCATTCCGACTTCGATGCCCCGGTTGCCGAAATTCAGTTGCCTTTGAATTTCGGGTGATCCCTCTTGAGCATGTATGCTTCTGCTACTTGTTCTACATCACACTTCCTTCCGCAAACGGCGAAACGCTTTGACTCGGTGAGTTTCGCGGCATTCCGACTTCGATGCCCCGGTTGCCGAAATTCAGTTGCCTTTGAATTTCGGGTGATCCCTCTTGAGCATGTATGCTTCTGCTACTTGTTCTACATCACACTTCTTCCGCAAACGGCGAAACGCTTTGACTCGGTGAGTTTCGCGGCATTCCGACTTCGATGCCCCGGTTGCCGAAATTCAGTTGCCTTTGAATTTCGGGTGATCCCTCTTGAGCATGTATGCTTCTGCTACTTGTTCTACATCACACTTCTTCCGCAAACGGCGAAACGCTTTGACTCGGTGAGTTTCGCGGCATTCCGACTTCGATGCCCCGGTTGCCGAAATTCAGTTGCCTTTGAATTTCGGGTGATCCCTCTTGAGCATGTATGCTTCTGCTACTTGTTCTACATCACACTTCTTCCGCAAACGGCGAAACGCTTTGACTCGGTGAGTTTCGCGGCATTCCGACTTCGATGCCCCGGTTGCCGAAATTCAGTTGCCTTTGAATTTCGGGTGATCCCTCTTGAGCATGTATGCTTCTGCTACTTGTTCTACATCACACTTCCTTCCGCAAACGGCGAAACGCTTTGACTCGGTGAGTTTCGCGGCATTCCGACTTCGATGCCCCGGTTGCCGAAATTCAGTTGCCTTTGAATTTCGGGTGATCCCTCTTGAGCATGTATGCTTCTGCTACTTGTTCTACATCACACTTCTTCCGCAAACGGCGAAACGCTTTGACTCGGTGAGTTTCGCGGCATTCCGACTTCGATGCCCCGGTTGCCGAAATTCAGTTGCCTTTGAATTTCGGGTGATCCCTCTTGAGCATGTATGCTTCTGCTACTTGTTCTACATCACACTTCCTTCCGCAAACGGCGAAACGCTTTGACTCGGTGAGTTTCGCGGCATTCCGACTTCGATGCCCCGGTTGCCGAAATTCAGTTGCCTTTGAATTTCGGGTGATCCCTCTTGAGCATGTATGCTTCTGCTACTTGTTCTACATCACACTTCTTCCGCAAACGGCGAAACGCTTTGACTCGGTGAGTTTCGCGGCATTCCGACTTCGATGCCCCGGTTGCCGAAATTCAGTTGCCTTTGAATTTCGGGTGATCCCTCTTGAGCATGTATGCTTCTGCTACTTGTTCTACATCACTTCTTCCGCAAACGGCGAAACGCTTTGACTCGGTGAGTTTCGCGGCATTCCGACTTCGATGCCCCGGTTGCCGAAATTCAGTTGCCTTTGAATTTCGGGTGATCCCTCTTGAGCATGTATGCTTCTGCTACTTGTTCTACATCAGACTTCTTCCGCAAACGGCGAAACGCTTTGACTCGGTGAGTTTCGCGGCATTCCGACTTCGATGCCCCGGTTGCCGAAATTCAGTTGCCTTTGAATTTCGGGTGATCCCTCTTGAGCATGTATGCTTCTGCTACTTGTTCTACATCACACTTCTTCCGCAAACGGCGAAACGCTTTGACTCGGTGAGTTTCGCGGCATTCCGACTTCGATGCCCCGGTTGCCGAAATTCAGTTGCCTTTGAATTTCGGGTGATCCCTCTTGAGCATGTATGCTTCTGCTACTTGTTCTACATCAGACTTCTTCCGCAAACGGCGAAACGCTTTGACTCGGTGAGTTTCGCGGCATTCCGACTTCGATGCCCCGGTTGCCGAAATTCAGTTGCCTTTGAATTTCGGGTGATCCCTCTTGAGCATGTATGCTTCTGCTACTTGTTCTACATCACACTTCCTTCCGCAAACGGCGAAACGCTTTGACTCGGTGAGTTTCGCGGCATTCCGACTTCGATGCCCCGGTTGCCGAAATTCAGTTGCCTTTGAATTTCGGGTGATCCCTCTTGAGCATGTATGCTTCTGCTACTTGTTCTACATCAGACTTCTTCCGCAAACGCGAAACGCTTTGACTCGGTGAGTTTCGCGGCATTCCGACTTCGATGCCCCGGTTGCCGAAATTCAGTTGCCTTTGAATTTCGGGTGATCCCTCTTGAGCATGTATGCTTCTGCTACTTGTTCTACATCACACTTCCTTCCGCAAACGGCGAAACGCTTTGACTCGGTGAGTTTCGCGGCATTCCGACTTCGATGCCCCGGTTGCCGAAATTCAGTTGCCTTTGAATTTCGGGTGATCCCTCTTGAGCATGTATGCTTCTGCTACTTGTTCTACATCACACTTCTTCCGCAAACGGCGAAACGCTTTGACTCGGTGAGTTTCGCGGCATTCCGACTTCGATGCCCCGGTTGCCGAAATTCAGTTGCCTTTGAATTTCGGGTGATCCCTCTTGAGCATGTATGCTTCTGCTACTTGTTCTACATCACACTTCCTTCCGCAAACGGCGAAACGCTTTGACTCGGTGAGTTTCGCGGCATTCCGACTTCGATGCCCGGTTGCCGAAATTCAGTTGCCTTTGAATTTCGGGTGATCCCTCTTGAGCATGTATGCTTCTGCTACTTGTTCTACATCACACTTCTTCCGCAAACGGCGAAACGCTTTGACTCGGTGAGTTTCGCGGCATTCCGACTTCGATGCCCCGGTTGCCGAAATTCAGTTGCCTTTGAATTTCGGGTGATCCCTCTTGAGCATGTATGCTTCTGCTACTTGTTCTACATCAGACTTCTTCCGCAAAAGCGAAACGCTTTGACTCGGTGAGTTTCGCGGCATTCCGACTTCGATGCCCCGGTTGCCGAAATTCAGTTGCCTTTGAATTTCGGGTGATCCCTCTTGAGCATGTATGCTTCTGCTACTTGTTCTACATCAGACTTCCTTCCGCAAACGGCGAAACGCTTTGACTCGGTGAGTTTCGCGGCATTCCGACTTCGATGCCCCGGTTGCCGAAATTCAGTTGCCTTTGAATTTCGGGTGATCCCTCTTGAGCATGTATGCTTCTGCTACTTGTTCTACATCACACTTCTTCCGCAAACGGCGAAACGCTTTGACTCGGTGAGTTTCGCGGCATTCCGACTTCGATGCCCCGGTTGCCGAAATTCAGTTGCCTTTGAATTTCGGGTGATCCCTCTTGAGCATGTATGCTTCTGCTACTTGTTCTACATCAGACTTCTTCCGCAAACGGCGAAACGCTTTGACTCGGTGAGTTTCGCGGCATTCCGACTTCGATGCCCCGGTTGCCGAAATTCAGTTGCCTTTGAATTTCGGGTGATCCCTCTTGAGCATGTATGCTTCTGCTACTTGTTCTACATCACACTTCCTTCCGCAAACGGCGAAACGCTTTGACTCGGTGAGTTTCGCGGCATTCCGACTTCGATGCCCCGGTTGCCGAAATTCAGTTGCCTTTGAATTTCGGGTGATCCCTCTTGAGCATGTATGCTTCTGCTACTTGTTCTACATCAGACTTCTTCCGCAAACGGCGAAACGCTTTGACTCGGTGAGTTTCGCGGCATTCCGACTTCGATGCCCCGGTTGCCGAAATTCAGTTGCCTTTGAATTTCGGGTGATCCCTCTTGAGCATGTATGCTTCTGCTACTTGTTCTACATCAGACTTCCTTCCGCAAACGGCGAAACGCTTTGACTCGGTGAGTTTCGCGGCATTCCGACTTCGATGCCCCGGTTGCCGAAATTCAGTTGCCTTTGAATTTCGGGTGATCCCTCTTGAGCATGTATGCTTCTGCTACTTGTTCTACATCACACTTCTTCCGCAAACGGCGAAACGCTTTGACTCGGTGAGTTTCGCGGCATTCCGACTTCGATGCCCCGGTTGCCGAAATTCAGTTGCCTTTGAATTTCGGGTGATCCCTCTTGAGCATGTATGCTTCTGCTACTTGTTCTACATCACACTTCCTTCCGCAAACGGCGAAACGCTTTGACTCGGTGAGTTTCGCGGCATTCCGACTTCGATGCCCCGGTTGCCGAAATTCAGTTGCCTTTGAATTTCGGGTGATCCCTCTTGAGCATGTATGCTTCTGCTACTTGTTCTACATCACACTTCTTCCGCAAACGGCGAAACGCTTTGACTCGGTGAGTTTCGCGGCATTCCGACTTCGATGCCCCGGTTGCCGAAATTCAGTTGCCTTTGAATTTCGGGTGATCCCTCTTGAGCATGTATGCTTCTGCTACTTGTTCTACATCACACTTCTTCCGCAAACGGCGAAACGCTTTGACTCGGTGAGTTTCGCGGCATTCCGACTTCGATGCCCCGGTTGCCGAAATTCAGTTGCCTTTGAATTTCGGGTGATCCCTCTTGAGCATGTATGCTTCTGCTACTTGTTCTACATCACACTTCCTTCCGCAAACGGCGAAACGCTTTGACTCGGTGAGTTTCGCGGCATTCCGACTTCGATGCCCCGGTTGCCGAAATTCAGTTGCCTTTGAATTTCGGGTGATCCCTCTTGAGCATGTATGCTTCTGCTACTTGTTCTACATCAGACTTCTTCCGCAAACGGCGAAACGCTTTGACTCGGTGAGTTTCGCGGCATTCCGACTTCGATGCCCGGTTGCCGAAATTCAGTTGCCTTTGAATTTCGGGTGATCCCTCTTGAGCATGTATGCTTCTGCTACTTGTTCTACATCAGACTTCTTCCGCAAACGGCGAAACGCTTTGACTCGGTGAGTTTCGCGGCATTCCGACTTCGATGCCCCGGTTGCCGAAATTCAGTTGCCTTTGAATTTCGGGTGATCCCTCTTGAGCATGTATGCTTCTGCTACTTGTTCTACATCACACTTCTTCCGCAAACGGCGAAACGCTTTGACTCGGTGAGTTTCGCGGCATTCCGACTTCGATGCCCCGGTTGCCGAAATTCAGTTGCCTTTGAATTTCGGGTGATCCCTCTTGAGCATGTATGCTTCTGCTACTTGTTCTACATCACACTTCCTTCCGCAAACGGCGAAACGCTTTGACTCGGTGAGTTTCGCGGCATTCCGACTTCGATGCCCCGGTTGCCGAAATTCAGTTGCCTTTGAATTTCGGGTGATCCCTCTTGAGCATGTATGCTTCTGCTACTTGTTCTACATCACACTTCTTCCGCAAACGGCGAAACGCTTTGACTCGGTGAGTTTCGCGGCATTCCGACTTCGATGCCCCGGTTGCCGAAATTCAGTTGCCTTTGAATTTCGGGTGATCCCTCTTGAGCATGTATGCTTCTGCTACTTGTTCTACATCAGACTTCCTTCCGCAAACGGCGAAACGCTTTGACTCGGTGAGTTTCGCGGCATTCCGACTTCGATGCCCCGGTTGCCGAAATTCAGTTGCCTTTGAATTTCGGGTGATCCCTCTTGAGCATGTATGCTTCTGCTACTTGTTCTACATCACACTTCTTCCGCAAACGGCGAAACGCTTTGACTCGGTGAGTTTCGCGGCATTCCGACTTCGATGCCCCGGTTGCCGAAATTCAGTTGCCTTTGAATTTCGGGTGATCCCTCTTGAGCATGTATGCTTCTGCTACTTGTTCTACATCACACTTCCTTCCGCAAACGGCGAAACGCTTTGACTCGGTGAGTTTCGCGGCATTCCGACTTCGATGCCCCGGTTGCCGAAATTCAGTTGCCTTTGAATTTCGGGTGATCCCTCTTGAGCATGTATGCTTCTGCTACTTGTTCTACATCACACTTCCTTCCGCAAACGGCGAAACGCTTTGACTCGGTGAGTTTCGCGGCATTCCGACTTCGATGCCCCGGTTGCCGAAATTCAGTTGCCTTTGAATTTCGGGTGATCCCTCTTGAGCATGTATGCTTCTGCTACTTGTTCTACATCAGACTTCTTCCGCAAACGGCGAAACGCTTTGACTCGGTGAGTTTCGCGGCATTCCGACTTCGATGCCCCGGTTGCCGAAATTCAGTTGCCTTTGAATTTCGGGTGATCCCTCTTGAGCATGTATGCTTCTGCTACTTGTTCTACATCAGACTTCTTCCGCAAACGGCGAAACGCTTTGACTCGGTGAGTTTCGCGGCATTCCGACTTCGATGCCCCGGTTGCCGAAATTCAGTTGCCTTTGAATTTCGGGTGATCCCTCTTGAGCATGTATGCTTCTGCTACTTGTTCTACATCACTTCTTCCGCAAACGGCGAAACGCTTTGACTCGGTGAGTTTCGCGGCATTCCGACTTCGATGCCCCGGTTGCCGAAATTCAGTTGCCTTTGAATTTCGGGTGATCCCTCTTGAGCATGTATGCTTCTGCTACTTGTTCTACATCACACTTCTTCCGCAAACGGCGAAACGCTTTGACTCGGTGAGTTTCGCGGCATTCCGACTTCGATGCCCGGTTGCCGAAATTCAGTTGCCTTTGAATTTCGGGTGATCCCTCTTGAGCATGTATGCTTCTGCTACTTGTTCTACATCAGACTTCTTCCGCAAACGGCGAAACGCTTTGACTCGGTGAGTTTCGCGGCATTCCGACTTCGATGCCCCGGTTGCCGAAATTCAGTTGCCTTTGAATTTCGGGTGATCCCTCTTGAGCATGTATGCTTCTGCTACTTGTTCTACATCACACTTCTTCCGCAAACGGCGAAACGCTTTGACTCGGTGAGTTTCGCGGCATTCCGACTTCGATGCCCCGGTTGCCGAAATTCAGTTGCCTTTGAATTTCGGGTGATCCCTCTTGAGCATGTATGCTTCTGCTACTTGTTCTACATCACACTTCCTTCCGCAAACGGCGAAACGCTTTGACTCGGTGAGTTTCGCGGCATTCCGACTTCGATGCCCCGGTTGCCGAAATTCAGTTGCCTTTGAATTTCGGGTGATCCCTCTTGAGCATGTATGCTTCTGCTACTTGTTCTACATCAGACTTCTTCCGCAAACGGCGAAACGCTTTGACTCGGTGAGTTTCGCGGCATTCCGACTTCGATGCCCCGGTTGCCGAAATTCAGTTGCCTTTGAATTTCGGGTGATCCCTCTTGAGCATGTATGCTTCTGCTACTTGTTCTACATCACACTTCCTTCCGCAAACGGCGAAACGCTTTGACTCGGTGAGTTTCGCGGCATTCCGACTTCGATGCCCCGGTTGCCGAAATTCAGTTGCCTTTGAATTTCGGGTGATCCCTCTTGAGCATGTATGCTTCTGCTACTTGTTCTACATCACACTTCCTTCCGCAAACGGCGAAACGCTTTGACTCGGTGAGTTTCGCGGCATTCCGACTTCGATGCCCCGGTTGCCGAAATTCAGTTGCCTTTGAATTTCGGGTGATCCCTCTTGAGCATGTATGCTTCTGCTACTTGTTCTACATCAGACTTCTTCCGCAAACGGCGAAACGCTTTGACTCGGTGAGTTTCGCGGCATTCCGACTTCGATGCCCCGGTTGCCGAAATTCAGTTGCCTTTGAATTTCGGGTGATCCCTCTTGAGCATGTATGCTTCTGCTACTTGTTCTACATCACACTTCCTTCCGCAAACGGCGAAACGCTTTGACTCGGTGAGTTTCGCGGCATTCCGACTTCGATGCCCCGGTTGCCGAAATTCAGTTGCCTTTGAATTTCGGGTGATCCCTCTTGAGCATGTATGCTTCTGCTACTTGTTCTACATCACACTTCCTTCCGCAAACGGCGAAACGCTTTGACTCGGTGAGTTTCGCGGCATTCCGACTTCGATGCCCCGGTTGCCGAAATTCAGTTGCCTTTGAATTTCGGGTGATCCCTCTTGAGCATGTATGCTTCTGCTACTTGTTCTACATCACACTTCTTCCGCAAACGGCGAAACGCTTTGACTCGGTGAGTTTCGCGGCATTCCGACTTCGATGCCCCGGTTGCCGAAATTCAGTTGCCTTTGAATTTCGGGTGATCCCTCTTGAGCATGTATGCTTCTGCTACTTGTTCTACATCAGACTTCTTCCGCAAACGGCGAAACGCTTTGACTCGGTGAGTTTCGCGGCATTCCGACTTCGATGCCCCGGTTGCCGAAATTCAGTTGCCTTTGAATTTCGGGTGATCCCTCTTGAGCATGTATGCTTCTGCTACTTGTTCTACATCACACTTCTTCCGCAAACGGCGAAACGCTTTGACTCGGTGAGTTTCGCGGCATTCCGACTTCGATGCCCCGGTTGCCGAAATTCAGTTGCCTTTGAATTTCGGGTGATCCCTCTTGAGCATGTATGCTTCTGCTACTTGTTCTACATCAGACTTCCTTCCGCAAACGGCGAAACGCTTTGACTCGGTGAGTTTCGCGGCATTCCGACTTCGATGCCCCGGTTGCCGAAATTCAGTTGCCTTTGAATTTCGGGTGATCCCTCTTGAGCATGTATGCTTCTGCTACTTGTTCTACATCACACTTCTTCCGCAAACGGCGAAACGCTTTGACTCGGTGAGTTTCGCGGCATTCCGACTTCGATGCCCCGGTTGCCGAAATTCAGTTGCCTTTGAATTTCGGGTGATCCCTCTTGAGCATGTATGCTTCTGCTACTTGTTCTACATCACACTTCTTCCGCAAACGGCGAAACGCTTTGACTCGGTGAGTTTCGCGGCATTCCGACTTCGATGCCCCGGTTGCCGAAATTCAGTTGCCTTTGAATTTCGGGTGATCCCTCTTGAGCATGTATGCTTCTGCTACTTGTTCTACATCACACTTCTTCCGCAAACGGCGAAACGCTTTGACTCGGTGAGTTTCGCGGCATTCCGACTTCGATGCCCCGGTTGCCGAAATTCAGTTGCCTTTGAATTTCGGGTGATCCCTCTTGAGCATGTATGCTTCTGCTACTTGTTCTACATCACACTTCCTTCCGCAAACGGCGAAACGCTTTGACTCGGTGAGTTTCGCGGCATTCCGACTTCGATGCCCCGGTTGCCGAAATTCAGTTGCCTTTGAATTTCGGGTGATCCCTCTTGAGCATGTATGCTTCTGCTACTTGTTCTACATCACACTTCTTCCGCAAACGGCGAAACGCTTTGACTCGGTGAGTTTCGCGGCATTCCGACTTCGATGCCCGGTTGCCGAAATTCAGTTGCCTTTGAATTTCGGGTGATCCCTCTTGAGCATGTATGCTTCTGCTACTTGTTCTACATCACACTTCCTTCCGCAAACGGCGAAACGCTTTGACTCGGTGAGTTTCGCGGCATTCCGACTTCGATGCCCCGGTTGCCGAAATTCAGTTGCCTTTGAATTTCGGGTGATCCCTCTTGAGCATGTATGCTTCTGCTACTTGTTCTACATCACACTTCCTTCCGCAAACGGCGAAACGCTTTGACTCGGTGAGTTTCGCGGCATTCCGACTTCGATGCCCCGGTTGCCGAAATTCAGTTGCCTTTGAATTTCGGGTGATCCCTCTTGAGCATGTATGCTTCTGCTACTTGTTCTACATCACACTTCCTTCCGCAAACGGCGAAACGCTTTGACTCGGTGAGTTTCGCGGCATTCCGACTTCGATGCCCCGGTTGCCGAAATTCAGTTGCCTTTGAATTTCGGGTGATCCCTCTTGAGCATGTATGCTTCTGCTACTTGTTCTACATCACACTTCTTCCGCAAACGGCGAAACGCTTTGACTCGGTGAGTTTCGCGGCATTCCGACTTCGATGCCCGGTTGCCGAAATTCAGTTGCCTTTGAATTTCGGGTGATCCCTCTTGAGCATGTATGCTTCTGCTACTTGTTCTACATCACACTTCTTCCGCAAACGGCGAAACGCTTTGACTCGGTGAGTTTCGCGGCATTCCGACTTCGATGCCCCGGTTGCCGAAATTCAGTTGCCTTTGAATTTCGGGTGATCCCTCTTGAGCATGTATGCTTCTGCTACTTGTTCTACATCACACTTCTTCCGCAAACGGCGAAACGCTTTGACTCGGTGAGTTTCGCGGCATTCCGACTTCGATGCCCCGGTTGCCGAAATTCAGTTGCCTTTGAATTTCGGGTGATCCCTCTTGAGCATGTATGCTTCTGCTACTTGTTCTACATCACACTTTCTTCCGCAAACGGCGAAACGCTTTGACTCGGTGAGTTTCGCGGCATTCCGACTTCGATGCCCCGGTTGCCGAAATTCAGTTGCCTTTGAATTTCGGGTGATCCCTCTTGAGCATGTATGCTTCTGCTACTTGTTCTACATCACACTTCCTTCCGCAAACGGCGAAACGCTTTGACTCGGTGAGTTTCGCGGCATTCCGACTTCGATGCCCCGGTTGCCGAAATTCAGTTGCCTTTGAATTTCGGGTGATCCCTCTTGAGCATGTATGCTTCTGCTACTTGTTCTACATCAGACTTCTTCCGCAAACGGCGAAACGCTTTGACTCGGTGAGTTTCGCGGCATTCCGACTTCGATGCCCCGGTTGCCGAAATTCAGTTGCCTTTGAATTTCGGGTGATCCCTCTTGAGCATGTATGCTTCTGCTACTTGTTCTACATCACACTTCTTCCGCAAACGGCGAAACGCTTTGACTCGGTGAGTTTCGCGGCATTCCGACTTCGATGCCCCGGTTGCCGAAATTCAGTTGCCTTTGAATTTCGGGTGATCCCTCTTGAGCATGTATGCTTCTGCTACTTGTTCTACATCACACTTCTTCCGCAAACGGCGAAACGCTTTGACTCGGTGAGTTTCGCGGCATTCCGACTTCGATGCCCCGGTTGCCGAAATTCAGTTGCCTTTGAATTTCGGGTGATCCCTCTTGAGCATGTATGCTTCTGCTACTTGTTCTACATCACACTTCCTTCCGCAAACAACGAAACGCTTTGACTCGGTGAGTTTAGTGGCATTCCGACTTCGATGCCCCGGTTGCCGAAATTCAGTTGCCTTTGAATTTCAGGTGATCCCTCTTGAGCATGTATGCTTCTGCTACTTGTTCTACATCACACTTCTTCCGCAAACGGCGAAACGCTTTGACTCGGTGAGTTTCACGGCATTCCGACTTCGATGCCCCGATTGCCGAAATTCAGTTGCCTTTGAATTTCGGGTGATCCCTCTTGAGCATGTATGCTTCTGCTACTTGTTCTTCATCACACTTCCATCCACAAACGGCGAAACGCTTTGACTCGGTGAGTTTCGCGGCATTCCGACTTCGATGCCCCGGTTGCCGAAATTCAGTTGCCTTTGAATTTCGGGTGATCCCTCTTGAGCATGTATGCTTCTGCTACTTGTTCTACATCAGACTTCTTCTGTAAAGGGCCAAACGCTTTGACTCGGTGAGTTTCGTGGCATTCAAACTTCGATGCACCGGTTGCCGAAATTAAGTTGCCTTTGAATTTCGGGTGATCCCTCTTGAGCATGTATGCTTCTGCTACTTGTTCTACATCACACTTCTTCCGCAAACGGCGAAACGCTTTGACTCGGTGAGTTTCGCGGCATTCCGACTTCGATGCCCCGGTTGCCGAAATTCAGTTGCCTTTGAATTTCGGGTGATCCCTCTTGAGCATGTATGCTTCTGCTACTTGTTCTACATCACACTTCTTCCGCAAACGGCGAAACGCTTTGACTCGGTGAGTTTCGCGGCATTCCGACTTCGATGCCCCGGTTGCCGAAATTCAGTTGCCTTTGAATTTCGGGTGATCCCTCTTGAGCATGTATGCTTCTGCTACTTGTTCTACATCACACTTCTTCCGCAAACGGCGAAACGCTTTGACTCGGTGAGTTTCGCGGCATTCCGACTTCGATGCCCCGGTTGCCGAAATTCAGTTGCCTTTGAATTTCGGGTGATCCCTCTTGAGCATGTATGCTTCTGCTACTTGTTCTACATCACACTTCCTTCCGCAAACGGCGAAACGCTTTGACTCGGTGAGTTTCGCGGCATTCCGACTTCGATGCCCCGGTTGCCGAAATTCAGTTGCCTTTGAATTTCGGGTGATCCCTCTTGAGCATGTATGCTTCTGCTACTTGTTCTACATCAGACTTCTTCCGCAAACGGCGAAACGCTTTGACTCGGTGAGTTTCGCGGCATTCCGACTTCGATGCCCCGGTTGCCGAAATTCAGTTGCCTTTGAATTTCGGGTGATCCCTCTTGAGCATGTATGCTTCTGCTACTTGTTCTACATCACACTTCTTTCGCAAACGGCGAAACGCTTTGACTCGGTGAGTTTCGCGGCATTCCGACTTCGATGCCCCGGTTGCCGAAATTCAGTTGCCTTTGAATTTCGGGTGATCCCTCTTGAGCATGTATGCTTCTGCTACTTGTTCTACATCACACTTCTTCCGCAAACGGCGAAACGCTTTGACTCGGTGAGTTTCGCGGCATTCCGACTTCGATGCCCCGGTTGCCGAAATTCAGTTGCCTTTGAATTTCGGGTGATCCCTCTTGAGCATGTATGCTTCTGCTACTTGTTCTACATCAGACTTCTTCCGCAAACGGCGAAACGCTTTGACTCGGTGAGTTTCGCGGCATTCCGACTTCGATGCCCCGGTTGCCGAAATTCAGTTGCCTTTGAATTTCGGGTGATCCCTCTTGAGCATGTATGCTTCTGCTACTTGTTCTACATCACACTTCCTTCCGCAAACGGCGAAACGCTTTGACTCGGTGAGTTTCGCGGCATTCCGACTTCGATGCCCCGGTTGCCGAAATTCAGTTGCCTTTGAATTTCGGGTGATCCCTCTTGAGCATGTATGCTTCTGCTACTTGTTCTACATCACACTTCTTCCGCAAACGGCGAAACGCTTTGACTCGGTGAGTTTCGCGGCATTCCGACTTCGATGCCCCGGTTGCCGAAATTCAGTTGCCTTTGAATTTCGGGTGATCCCTCTTGAGCATGTATGCTTCTGCTACTTGTTCTACATCACACTTCTTCCGCAAACGGCGAAACGCTTTGACTCGGTGAGTTTCGCGGCATTCCGACTTCGATGCCCCGGTTGCCGAAATTCAGTTGCCTTTGAATTTCGGGTGATCCCTCTTGAGCATGTATGCTTCTGCTACTTGTTCTACATCACACTTCTTCCGCAAACGGCGAAACGCTTTGACTCGGTGAGTTTCGCGGCATTCCGACTTCGATGCCCCGGTTGCCGAAATTCAGTTGCCTTTGAATTTCGGGTGATCCCTCTTGAGCATGTATGCTTCTGCTACTTGTTCTACATCACACTTCCTTCCGCAAACGGCGAAACGCTTTGACTCGGTGAGTTTCGCGGCATTCCGACTTCGATGCCCCGGTTGCCGAAATTCAGTTGCCTTTGAATTTCGGGTGATCCCTCTTGAGCATGTATGCTTCTGCTACTTGTTCTACATCACACTTCCTTCCGCAAACGGCGAAACGCTTTGACTCGGTGAGTTTCGCGGCATTCCGACTTCGATGCCCCGGTTGCCGAAATTCAGTTGCCTTTGAATTTCGGGTGATCCCTCTTGAGCATGTATGCTTCTGCTACTTGTTCTACATCAGACTTCCTTCCGCAAACGGCGAAACGCTTTGACTCGGTGAGTTTCGCGGCATTCCGACTTCGATGCCCCGGTTGCCGAAATTCAGTTGCCTTTGAATTTCGGGTGATCCCTCTTGAGCATGTATGCTTCTGCTACTTGTTCTACATCACACTTCTTCCGCAAACGGCGAAACGCTTTGACTCGGTGAGTTTCGCGGCATTCCGACTTCGATGCCCCGGTTGCCGAAATTCAGTTGCCTTTGAATTTCGGGTGATCCCTCTTGAGCATGTATGCTTCTGCTACTTGTTCTACATCACACTTCCTTCCGCAAACGGCGAAACGCTTTGACTCGGTGAGTTTCGCGGCATTCCGACTTCGATGCCCCGGTTGCCGAAATTCAGTTGCCTTTGAATTTCGGGTGATCCCTCTTGAGCATGTATGCTTCTGCTACTTGTTCTACATCACACTTCCTTCCGCAAACGGCGAAACGCTTTGACTCGGTGAGTTTCGCGGCATTCCGACTTCGATGCCCGGTTGCCGAAATTCAGTTGCCTTTGAATTTCGGGTGATCCCTCTTGAGCATGTATGCTTCTGCTACTTGTTCTACATCAGACTTCTTCCGCAAACGGCGAAACGCTTTGACTCGGTGAGTTTCGCGGCATTCCGACTTCGATGCCCCGGTTGCCGAAATTCAGTTGCCTTTGAATTTCGGGTGATCCCTCTTGAGCATGTATGCTTCTGCTACTTGTTCTACATCACACTTCCTTCCGCAAAGGCGAAACGCTTTGACTCGGTGAGTTTCGCGGCATTCCGACTTCGATGCCCCGGTTGCCGAAATTCAGTTGCCTTTGAATTTCGGGTGATCCCTCTTGAGCATGTATGCTTCTGCTACTTGTTCTACATCACACTTCTTCCGCAAACGGCGAAACGCTTTGACTCGGTGAGTTTCGCGGCATTCCGACTTCGATGCCCCGGTTGCCGAAATTCAGTTGCCTTTGAATTTCGGGTGATCCCTCTTGAGCATGTATGCTTCTGCTACTTGTTCTACATCACACTTCTTCCGCAAACGGCGAAACGCTTTGACTCGGTGAGTTTCGCGGCATTCCGACTTCGATGCCCCGGTTGCCGAAATTCAGTTGCCTTTGAATTTCGGGTGATCCCTCTTGAGCATGTATGCTTCTGCTACTTGTTCTACATCACACTTCTTCCGCAAACGGCGAAACGCTTTGACTCGGTGAGTTTCGCGGCATTCCGACTTCGATGCCCCGGTTGCCGAAATTCAGTTGCCTTTGAATTTCGGGTGATCCCTCTTGAGCATGTATGCTTCTGCTACTTGTTCTACATCACACTTCCTTCCGCAAACGGCGAAACGCTTTGACTCGGTGAGTTTCGCGGCATTCCGACTTCGATGCCCCGGTTGCCGAAATTCAGTTGCCTTTGAATTTCGGGTGATCCCTCTTGAGCATGTATGCTTCTGCTACTTGTTCTACATCACACTTCTTCCGCAAACGGCGAAACGCTTTGACTCGGTGAGTTTCGCGGCATTCCGACTTCGATGCCCCGGTTGCCGAAATTCAGTTGCCTTTGAATTTC
Source organism: Populus alba x Populus x berolinensis (assembly GCA_029228515.1). Classification (NCBI taxonomy): domain Eukaryota; kingdom Viridiplantae; phylum Streptophyta; class Magnoliopsida; order Malpighiales; family Salicaceae; genus Populus; species Populus alba x Populus x berolinensis. The sequence goes on along the minus strand of CM055360.1, from coordinate 18,957,978 downwards.
GGGTGATCCCTCTTGAGCATGTATGCTTCTGCTACTTGTTCTACATCACACTTCCTTCCGCAAACGGCGAAACGCTTTGACTCGGTGAGTTTCGCGGCATTCCGACTTCGATGCCCCGGTTGCCGAAATTCAGTTGCCTTTGAATTTCGGGTGATCCCTCTTGAGCATGTATGCTTCTGCTACTTGTTCTACATCAGACTTCTTCCGCAAACGGCGAAACGCTTTGACTCGGTGAGTTTCGCGGCATTCCGACTTCGATGCCCCGGTTGCCGAAATTCAGTTGCCTTTGAATTTCGGGTGATCCCTCTTGAGCATGTATGCTTCTGCTACTTGTTCTACATCAGACTTCCTTCCGCAAACGGCGAAACGCTTTGACTCGGTGAGTTTCGCGGCATTCCGACTTCGATGCCCCGGTTGCCGAAATTCAGTTGCCTTTGAATTTCGGGTGATCCCTCTTGAGCATGTATGCTTCTGCTACTTGTTCTACATCACACTTCCTTCCGCAAACGGCGTAACGCTTTGACTCGGTGAGTTTCGCGGCATTCCGACTTCGATGCCCTGTTTGCCGAAATTCAGTTGCCTTTGAATTTCGGGTGATCCCTCTTGAGCATGTATGCTTCTGCTACTTGTTCTACATCAGACTTCCTTCCGCAAACGGCGAAACGCTTTGACTCGGTGAGTTTCGCGGCATTCCGACTTCGATGCCCCGATTGTCGAAATTCAGTTGCCTTTGAATTTCGGGTGATACCTCTGGAGCATGTATGCTTCTGCTACTTGTTCTACATCAGACTTTGTTCCGGAAAGGGCGAAACGCTTTGACTCGGTGAGTTTCGCGGTATTCCGACTTCGATGCCCTGTTTGCCAAAATTCAGTTGCCTTTGAATTTCGGGTGATCCCTCTTGAGCATGTATGCTTCTGCTACTTGTTCAACATCAGACTTCCTTCCGCAAACGGCGAAACGCTTTGACTCGGTGAGTTTCGCGGCATTCCACCTTCGATGCCCCGGTTGCCGAAATTTAGTTGCCTTTGAATTTCGGGTGATCCCTCATGAGCATGTATGCTTCTGCTACTTGTTCTACATCACACGTGTTCCGCAAACGGCGAAACGCTTTGACTCGGTGAGTTTCGCGGCATTCCAACTTCGATGCCCCGGTTGCCGAAATTCAGTTGCCTTTGAATTTCGGGTGATCCCTCTTGAGCATGTATGCTTCTGCTACTTGTTCTACATCACACTTCCTTCCGCAAACCGCGAAACGCTTTGACTCGGTGAGTTTCGCGGCATTCCGACTTCGATGCCCCGGTTGCCGAAATTCAGTTGCCTTTGAATTTCGGGTGATCCCTCTTGAGCATGTATGCTTCTGCTACTTGTTCTACATCACACTTCTTCCGCAAACGGCGAAACGCTTTGACTCGGTGAGTTTCGCGGCATTCCGACTTCGATGCCCCGGTTGCCGAAATTCAGTTGCCTTTGAATTTCGGGTGATCCCTCTTGAGCATGTATGCTTCTGCTACTTGTTCTACATCAGACTTCTTCCGCAAACGGCGAAACGCTTTGACTCGGTGAGTTTCGCGGCATTCCGACTTCGATGCCCCGGTTGCCGAAATTCAGTTGCCTTTGAATTTCGGGTGATCCCTCTTGAGCATGTATGCTTCTGCTACTTGTTCTACATCACACTTCCTTCCGCAAATGGCGAAACGCTTTGACTCGGTGAGTTTCGCGGCATTCCGACTTCGATGCCCCGGTTGCCGAAATTCAGTTGCCTTTGAATTTCGGGTGATCCCTCTTGAGCATGTATGCTTCTGCTACTTGTTCTACATCACACTTCCTTCCGCAAACGGCGAAACGCTTTGACTCGGTGAGTTTCGCGGCATTCCGACTTCGATGCCCCGGTTGCCGAAATTCAGTTGCCTTTGAATTTCGGGTGATCCCTCTTGAGCATGTATGCTTCTGCTACTTGTTCTACATCACACTTCCTTCCGCAAACGGCGAAACGCTTTGACTCGGTGAGTTTCGCGGCATTCGGACTTCGATGCCCCGGTTGCCGAAATTCAGTTGCCTTTGAATTTCGGGTGATCCCTCTTGAGCATGTATGCTTCTGCTACTTGTTCTACATCAGACTTCTTCCGCAAAGGCCAAACGCTTTGACTCGGTGAGTTTCCCGGCATTCCGACTTCGATGCCCCGGTTGCCGAAATTCAGTTGCCTTTGAATTTCGGGTGAGCCCTATTGAGCATGTATGCTTCTGCTACTTGTTCTACATCACACTTCCTTCCGCAAACGGCGAAACGCTTTGACTCGGTGAGTTTCGCGGCATTCGGACTTTGATGCCCCGGTTGCCGAAATTCAGTTGCCTTTGAATTTCGGGTGATCCCTCTTGAGCATGTATGCTTCTGCTACTTGTTCTACATCAGACTTCTTCCGCAAATGGCCAAACGCTTTGACTCGGTGAGTTTCGCGGCATTCCGACTTCGATGCCCCGGTTGCCGAAATTCAGTTGCCTTTGAATTTCGGGTGATCCCTCTTGAGCATGTATGCTTCTGCTACTTGTTCTACATCACACTTCCTTCCGCAAACGGCGAAACGCTTTGACTCGGTGAGTTTCGCGGCATTCCGACTTCGATGCCGCGGTTGCCGAAATTCAGTTGCCTTTGAATTTCGGGTGATCCCTCTTGAGCATGTATGCTTCTGCTACTTGTTCTACATCACACTTCCTTCCGCAAACGCGAAACGCTTTGACTCGGTGAGTTTCGCGGCATTCCGACTTCGATGCCCGGTTGCCGAAATTCAGTTGCCTTTGAATTTCGGGTGATCCCTCTTGAGCATGTATGCTTCTGCTACTTGTTCTACATCACACTTCCTTCCGCAAACGGCGAAACGCTTTGACTCGGTGAGTTTCGCGGCATTCCGACTTCGATGCCCGGTTGCCGAAATTCAGTTGCCTTTGAATTTCGGGTGATCCCTCTTGAGCATGTATGCTTCTGCTACTTGTTCTACATCAGACTTCCTTCCGCAAACAGCGAAACGCTTTGACTCGGTGAGTTTCGCGGCATTCCGACTTCGATGCCCCGGTTGCCGAAATTCAGTTGCCTTTGAATTTCGGGTGATCCCTCTTGAGCATGTATGCTTCTGCTACTTGTTCTACATCACACTTCTTCCGCAAAGGCGAAACGCTTTGACTCGGTGAGTTTCGCGGCATTCCGACTTCGATGCCCCGGTTGCCGAAATTCAGTTGCCTTTGAATTTCGGGTGATCCCTTTCTCTTTGTTATCGTTATTTATTGTTTTTTTTTTACGTTTTCCGTCGTTGTTTGCATCGTGATTCGAGCATGTATGCTTCTGCTACTTGTTCTACATCACACTTCTTCCGCAAACGGCGAAACGCTTTGACTCGGTGAGTTTCGCGGCATTCCGACTTCGATGCCCCGGTTGCCGAAATTCAGTTGCCTTTGAATTTCGGGTGATCCCTCTTGAGCATGTATGCTTCTGCTACTTGTTCTACATCAGACTTCCTTCCGCAAACGGCGAAACGCTTTGACTCGGTGAGTTTCGCGGCATTCCGACTTCGATGCCCCGGTTGCCGAAATTCAGTTGCCTTTGAATTTCGGGTGATCCCTCTTGAGCATGTATGCTTCTGCTACTTGTTCTACATCAACTTCCTTCCGCAAACGGCGAAACGCTTTGACTCGGTGAGTTTCGCGGCATTCCGACTTCGATGCCCCGGTTGCCGAAATTCAGTTGCCTTTGAATTTCGGGTGATCCCTCTTGAGCATGTATGCTTCTGCTACTTGTTCTACATCACACTTCCTCGCAAAAAGCGAAACGCTTTGACTCGGTGAGTTTCGCGGCATTCGACTTCGATGCCCCGGTTGCCGAAATTCAGTTGCCTTTGAATTTCGGGTGATCCCTCTTGAGCATGTATGCTTCTGCTACTTGTTCTACATCAGACTTCTTCCGCAAACGGCGAAACGCTTTGACTCGGTGAGTTTCGCGGCATTCCGACTTCGATGCCCCGGTTGCCGAAATTCAGTTGCCTTTGAATTTCGGGTGATCCCTCTTGAGCATGTATGCTTCTGCTACTTGTTCTACATCAACTTCTTCCGCAAACGGCGAAACGCTTTGACTCGGTGAGTTTCGCGGCATTCCGACTTCGATGCCCGGTTGCCGAAATTCAGTTGCCTTTGAATTTCGGGTGATCCCTCTTGAGCATGTATGCTTCTGCTACTTGTTCTACATCAGACTTCTTCCACAAACGGCGAAACGCTTTGACTCGGTGAGTTTCGCGGCATTCCGACTTCGATGCCCCGGTTGCCGAAATTCAGTTGCCTTTGAATTTCGGGTGATCCCTCTTGAGCATGTATGCTTCTGCTACTTGTTCTACATCACACTTGTTCCACAAACGGCGAAATGCTTTGACCTGGTGAGTTTCGCGGCATTCCGACTTCGATGCCCAGTTGCCGAAATTCAGTTGCCTTTGAATTTCGGGTGATCCCTCTTGAGCATGTATGCTTCTGCTACTTGTTCTACATCACACTTCCTTTCAAAAAGAACGAAACGCTTCGACTCGGTAAGTTTCGCGGCATTCCGACTTCGATGCCCCTGTTGCCGAAATTCAGTTGCCTTTGAATTTCGGGTGATCCCTCTTGAGCATGTATGCTTCTGCTACTTGTTCTACATCACACTTTCTTCCCAAAAAAGCGAAACGCTTTAACTCGATGAGTTTCGCGGCATTCTGACTTCGATGCCCCTGTTTTTGAAATTCAGTTGCCTTTGAATTTCGGGTGATCCCTCTTGAGCATGTATGCTTCTGCTACTTGTTCTACATCAACTTCTTCCGCAAAAGCGAAACGCTTTGACTCGGTGAGTTTCGCGGCATTCCGACTTCGATGCCCGGTTGCCGAAATTCAGTTGCCTTTGAATTTCGGGTGATCCCTCTTGAGCATGTATGCTTCTGCTACTTGTTCTACATCAGACTTCCTTCCGCAAACGGCGAAACGCTTTGACTCGGTGAGTTTCGCGGCATTCCGACTTCGATGCCCCGGTTGCCGAAATTCAGTTGCCTTTGAATTTCGGGTGATCCCTCTTGAGCATGTATGCTTCTGCTACTTGTTCTACATCACACTTCCTTCCGCAAACGGCGAAACGCTTTGACTCGGTGAGTTTCGCGGCATTCCGACTTCGATGCCCGGTTGCCGAAATTCAGTTGCCTTTGAATTTCGGGTGATCCCTCTTGAGCATGTATGCTTCTGCTACTTGTTCTACATCACACTTCCTTCCGCAAAAGGCGAAACGCTTTGACTCGGTGAGTTTCGCGGCATTCCGACTTCGATGCCCCGTTGCCGAAATTCAGTTGCCTTTGAATTTCGGGTGATCCCTCTTGAGCATGTATGCTTCTGCTACTTGTTCTACATCAGACTTCTTCCCAAACGGCGAAACGCTTTGACTCGGTGAGTTTCGCGGCATTCCGACTTCGATGCCCCGTTGCCGAAATTCAGTTGCCTTTGAATTTCGGGTGATCCCTCTTGAGCATGTATGCTTCTGCTACTTGTTCTACATCACACTTCTTCCGCAAACAGCGAAACGCTTTGACTCGGTGAGTTTCGCGGCATTCGACTTCGATGCCCGGTTGCCGAAATTCAGTTGCCTTTGAATTTCGGGTGATCCCTCTTGAGCATGTATGCTTCTGCTACTTGTTCTACATCACACTTCCTTCCGCAAACGGCGAAACGCTTTGACTCGGTGAGTTTCGCGGCATTCCGACTTGATGCCCCGGTTGCCGAAATTCAGTTGCCTTTGAATTTCGGGTGATCCCTCTTGAGCATGTATGCTTCTGCTACTTGTTCTACATCACACTTCCTTCCCAAAAAGCGAAACGCTTTGACTCGGTGAGTTTCGCGGCATTCCGACTTCGATGCCCCGGTTGCCGAAATTCAGTTGCCTTTGAATTTCGGGTGATCCCTCTTGAGCATGTATGCTTCTGCTACTTGTTCTACATCACACTTCCTTCCGCAAACAGCGAAACGCTTTGACTCGGTGAGTTTCGCGGCATTCCGACTTCGATGCCCCGGTTGCCGAAATTCAGTTGCCTTTGAATTTCGGGTGATCCCTCTTGAGCATGTATGCTTCTGCTACTTGTTCTACATCACACTTCCTTCCGCAAACGCGAAACGCTTTGACTCGGTGAGTTTCGCGGCATTCCGACTTCGATGCCCCGGTTGCCGAAATTCAGTTGCCTTTGAATTTCGGGTGATCCCTCTTGAGCATGTATGCTTCTGCTACTTGTTCTACATCACACTTCTTCCGCAAACGGCGAAAACGCTTTGACTCGGTGAGTTTCGCGGCATTCGACTTCGATGCCCCGGTTGCCGAAATTCAGTTGCCTTTGAATTTCGGGTGATCCCTCTTGAGCATGTATGCTTCTGCTACTTGTTCTACATCAAACTTCCTTCCGCAAACGGCGAAACGCTTTGACCTCGGTGAGTTTCGCGGCATTCGACTTCGATGCCGTTGCCGAAATTCAGTTGCCTTTGAATTTCGGGTGATCCCTCTTGAGCATGTATGCTTCTGCTACTTGTTCTACATCACACTTCCTTTCGCAAACGGCGAAACGCTTTGACTCGGTGAGTTTCGCGGCATTCCGACTTCGATGCCCCGGTTGCCGAAATTCAGTTGCCTTTGAATTTCGGGTGATCCTCTTGAGCATGTATGCTTCTGCTACTTGTTCTACATCACACTTTCTTCCGCAAACGGCGAAACGCTTTGACTCGGTGAGTTTCGCGGCATTCCGACTTCGATGCCCCGTTGCCGAAATTCAGTTGCCTTTGAATTTCGGGTGATCCCTCTTGAGCATGTATGCTTCTGCTACTTGTTCTACATCACACTTCTTCCGCAAACGGCGAAACGCTTTGACTCGGTGAGTTTCGCGGCATTCCGACTTCGATGCCCGGTTGCCGAAATTCAGTTGCCTTTGAATTTCGGGTGATCCCTCTTGAGCATGTATGCTTCTGCTACTTGTTCTACATCACACTTCTTCCGCAAACGGCGAAACGCTTTGACTCGTGAGTTTCGCGGCATTCCGACTTCGATGCCCCGGTTGCCGAAATTCAGTTGCCTTTGAATTTCGGTTGATCCCTCTTGAGCATGTATGCTTCTGCTACTTGTTCTACATCAGACTTTCCTTCCGCAAAAGCGA
>CM055360.1:18928344-18949368 GCA_029228515.1 Populus alba x Populus x berolinensis | reverse complement strand
GCTCATTCTTCATAGATTGGTTCAGCTAACTCTGCAGAAGCGGTGAGTTCTGCCGTCCAACCTTCATAGAAAGGTTTCAACGATGCCCATTGACTTTGAGTATGTGTTGTTCGTTTCTAAACTTGTAATTTCAACTGCACCATAAGGAAAAACATTAGAAACAACAAATGGTCCAATCCAACGAGAGCGTAACTTTCAGGAAAAAGTTTGAAACGCGAATGATAAAGAAGGACTTTGTCTCCAACATGAAACTCCTTTCTTGTAAGCATTCGGTCATGAAGATTCTTAGTCTTTTCTTTGTAAATCCTTGCATTCTCGTAAGCATCATTTTGAAATCTCTTCCACCGTAATTCCAATCTTTTTAGGCACCAAAGGATAGGCGCCACCCATTCACTATCCGTGATGGGGTAAATGACTCCTGCATCATGAAGGACAATTTGCAAATCTTGCAAATCCAATGTTGATTCATGCATGTTTTGGGGAACACATATATGCCTTTCCATCTCTTCTATCTTGGTAAAATCATAGCCATAGCTTAAAGCTATGCTTAATCCGTCTTCGCAATCAAAATCACAAACTTGCTGCACACACTTATCAATTTGGTCACAACATGTGATAGAATAAACATTGCTATAAGGATATTTCATTGCATCATGAAAATTGAATTCCATTTTTTCATCTCCTACTTCCATAGACAAAGTATCCTTACCACAATCAATCTTTGTATTGGCAGTTTTCAAGAATGGTCTCCCAAACATATAGGAGTGCTGGTTGATGAATCACAAGAATCATGTTCCATATCAAGAATATAAAAGTCACATGGAATAACCAAACTATCAATCTTGACTAGGACATCTTCTATCACACCAAGTGGGTAAACAAAACTACGATCCGCAAGTTGTATTACAATACTAGTTTTATTCAAAGGCTCTAGACTAAGAGAATCATAAACATGTTTAGGCATAACACTAATGGATGCACCTAAATCGCATAAAGCTCTTTTAAAACTAGCATTACCAATAACACATGGGATAGTAAACGCACCTGGGTCTTTTTGTTTCAAAGGCAGATTCTTTTGAACAACAGCAGATACAACTTCACCCATACTTACCGTTTCATGACCTTTCAGTTTGAAAGCTCTCTTGGTAGTACACAACTCCTTCAAGAATTTGGCATACTTGGAATTTGCTTGATAGCATCAAGCAAAGGAATGTTGAGTTCTACTTTCTTAAAAACCTCTAAAATCTCTTTTTCTTTGTCCTCTTTCTTTGACCTAGAAGAACTCACGGGAAAGGGTGGAATTGTTGTAAAATTGGAATTCGTTGAGTGAGGAGTTACCTTTGGAGTGTTGGTCTTTGTTTCAGTTTGTGGAGGAGAAGGATGATGTATCTTCTTTGTACTCAATTCATTTTCTATCTCTTCTTCTTCCTCCATCTCAATTTGTTTTGACCTTTTCTCTTCAAGTTCTTTCCCACTTCGCAACATGATCGCACTAACATGCTCTATTGGATTCAATGCTTGGGAGGGCAATTTTCCATTCATTTGTGCTTCCAATTTCCCCACACTTGAAGCTACTTGCCCCATTTGCTTTTCCAAGTTGTGAATACTTGACCTTGTTTCCTGTTGAAAAGACATGACATTTTGTTGCAAGGTAACAGTATTAGAAGCCAAAGTTTTCATCATCTCACGAAGATCATCATTGGATGACGACCCCATAACATGGAGTTTGTGAATGGAGGGGGTTGTCTTGCTTGATAATTCTGTTGGGGCTGAAATCCATTGGGATGGAATTGTCGGCCTTGATTGCCTTGTTGAGGTTGGTTCCCATACCGTAGGTTAGGATGATCTCTCCATCCAGGATTGTACGTGTGGGAAAAAGGATCATACTTACGCTGAGGTTGTCCATTAAATGCTCCATCAACTGCATGAGCTTGTTCAATGTAATCTTCTTGCATTGTTGGGCACATATCTGAAGCATGTCCTTGTGAGGAGCATATGCTACAAACTTTCACCTGCTGCACATTTCCACAAGCCAAAGAACGCACAAGAGAAGTAAGATCATTAACTTTATTTTCAAGGTTAGAAATACTTACCTCATTTACTCGTTTGTTGGAGAAGTCTCCACGAGTGCCAAATTGTTTCGAGTTGGCTGCCATGTTTGAGATCAATTGGCGTGCAGCCTCAGGTGTCTTATCTACCAATGCGCCTCCACTTGCAGCATCAATGATACTACGGTCAGTAGGCATCAATCCTTCATAGAAATATTGAATGAGCAGCTGATCGGGTATTTGATGATGAGGGCATTGAATACACAATTGCTCAAATCTTTCCCAATACTCTGAAAGTGTCTCTCCATGAGATTGCCGAATCCCACATATTTCTTTCCTTATGTTGGCAACTCGAGATGCTGGGAAATACTTCTCAAGGAAAATCTTCTTCATGGCATTCCAAGTTCCAATAGATCCTGGGAGAATAGAGAAAAGCCATGCCTTTGCTGCCCCTTTTAAAGAGAAAGGGAAAGCTTTCAACTTAACTTGTTCTTCATCAACTCCATTCGGTTTCATGCCAACACAAACCATATGGAACTCCTTGAGATGAGTATGAGGATCTTCTCCTGCAAGACCATTGAATGTTGGTAACAAATGTATAAAACCAGATTTGAGCTCAAAGTTTACATTATTGTCTATGTTTATGCACAATGGTTGATTCTCCACGTTAGGAGCAGCAAGCTCCTTGAGTGTTTGTTGTCGTGCAACCGCCATGGTGTTGAGGTGAACTTCCTTTCTTAACTTGCGTAAAGTGCTTTCTATTTCAAGATCAACCTGCACTAGACTCTGATTAGTAGAACGGGTTACTGGCATCAATTGCTAAGAAAACTCAAAAGAAAGCAACCACACAAGAGAAAAAAAAAATGCAAATTATATGAAAATCCTATGCTAGAAAACTAAAACTACCTAAAAACCTTAGAAAACAGTGGAATTTGGCCTCGATAGGGTGGGGCTAGTGGTACACCACTAGTCTTGTTCAGAACGTCATTTCACTTCAGAAAATGAAGGTTAGAAACCTAATTCCACAAACAATTCTGTCTTCAACAGTACCGCTGCGGCAAGTGAACAGTAACACCGCAAGCAAAAATAATGTTTCTCTTTTTTTTTTTTTTTTTTTTTTTCAGTAATGTAAATAAAAATCACAGAAACTAAAAATAACAGTACAAGCACAAGAATCAACTAAAATTACCTCCCCGGCAACGGCGCCAAAATTTGTTGCGATGTCGCGGTCGCACAAATTAATTACCCTAGCTTAAAACACACAAGATAGTATAGAGCAAGCAAGGGGTCGATCCCACGAGGAAGTTTGAAGTTAGATTTTTATGTTGTACGTTATGTAATTGGGGGGGATTGATTTGAAATGATTTAAACTATGGCAGAAATTAAACTAGCAAACAAAATCAATTGAAACTGAAATATATCAAGAAAACAAACCTTGGTTGCAAGCACACACCACCAACGGAAATTAGAACCGATCCTTGAAACGAAACTCCAGTTTATATTATGAATTTTATCTTTTCTTAATATTGGTTAATTAACGGATCCGCCGTATAACTAGCCCTAACCAACAAACAATCACAGTGTCCGCACTAATGATTTAATCCAATGGCAGCCTTAAGATCCAGATAAATTCATTAATCTTAACAACCAAGTTGTCAATTTGTGTTGCTATGATCGAATGTTCTCCCTAAATTTAATAACGTAGTTCCGCTACAATTATCAAGCTTAGTTGCTTCACAAGTTTATATACCACAACTCCGGTTTTGATATCAAACTTAGCAATAGATTGTTCACAATAATAACTTAGAGTCCGCTCTAGCAATTAAGATAAACAATCATAGGAAATATGCATAGGAAAACAAACATACTCATTCATAACATAAACTGAAAATAAAAGGAAGAATAAATCTCACAGTTCTTGAAATCCGAAGGTTTGTTTGTGTCCTTGCAACCAAGAAAACGAGCTTAGCCTTGCATATCTATTGAACAACTACTCCTAAAGATGAAAGAATACATAATTTCTGATTTGTAGAGAGGAGAGTTTGTGTTTCCTCCTCCTTCTTCTTCTTCTTCTTCTTCTTCTTCCTTCTTCCTTCTACTCACCCTCTATTTATACACAAATTGTAAGTAAGAAAATCAAAGTTCAAGTGTGAACATCAATAGATGGTGGTAGTGTGAAGGCGGCTGGCGGCTGGTGGCTGCTGGCTGCTGGCTGCTGTCTTGAGGTTGGTGGCTGCCATGAGGTTGGTGGCTGCCATGAGGTTGGTGGCTGCCTTCCTTGACCTTCTAGAATATTTACTAGAGGAGCTAAATTGCTGGTGGGTTTGGATGCTTCTAGATGAAATTTGAATTCGTTTCTTCACGCAACCTGCTTGCTGGCAGAATTCAGCTGTCATCTTTGAAAAATCATATATACCTCATATGACATCGGTTTTGGCTGAAATTTGGAGCGTTTATAGATCTTTGAGTAAGGAATCCAAAACAATTGAGTTTGCATCAATTGGACTTCTGAAGCTCCAGATATTGAATTTTGAATGGGCAAAGGTCAACATTGGCAGACTGCGAGATTTGACTTTGAAGGATGTGATTTCCATGATCTTTCTCTTTTTATTTTTCTTGCATTACATTTCCAAAAAGGTATGGATGTTAGCTTTTTAATTCCACTGGAATCACTTCATTTCGATCTCTGGAACTCACGCTCTGCACAAAATACCGACTGAACGTCAAATCTGCCAATTACCTCCAATTTACTCCTTTTTGTATCTTTCATCCAAAAGTGCCTTCAAAACATAAACAAAGAATATCAAGGCATTTTATATAAATAACATATGCAAAACACTAGTTAAATGCGGGTGAAACTATCGAATAATATGGTTACATCACCTTTGAATTTCGGGTGATCCCTCTTGAGCATGTATGCTTCTTCCACTTGTTCTACATCAGACTTTCTTCAGCAAACGGCGAAGCGCTTTGACTCGGTGAGTTTCGCGGCATTCCGACTTCGTTGCCCCGGTTGCCGAAATTCAGTTGCCTTTGAATTTCGGGTGATCCCTCTTGAGCATGTATGCTTCTTCTACTTGTTCTACATCACACTTCCTTCCGCAAACAACGAAACGCTTTGCCTCGGTGAGTTTCGCGGCATTCCGACTTCGATGCCCCGGTTGCCGAAATTCAGTTGCCTTTGAATCTTGGGTGATCCGTCTTGAGCATGTATGCTTCTGCTACTTGTTCTACATCACACTTTTTTCCGCAAACGGCGAAACGCTTTGACTCGGTGAGTTTCGCGGCATTCAGACTTCGATGGCCCTGTTGCCGAATTTCAGTTGCCTTTGAATTTCGGGTGATCCCTCTTGAGCATGTATGCTTCTGCTACTTGTTCTACATCACACTTCCTTCCGCAAACGGCGAAACGCTTTGACTCGGTGAGATTCGCGGCATTCCGACTTCGATGCCCCAGTTACCGAAATTCTGTTGCCTTTTAATTTCAGGTGATCCCTCTTGAGCATGTATGCTTCTGCTACTTGTTCTACATCACACTTCTTTCCACAAACGGTGAAACCATTTGACTCGGTGAGTTTCGGGGCATTCCGAATTCGATGCCCCGGTTGCCGAAATTCAGTTGCCTTTGAATTTCGGGTGATCCCTCTTGAGCATGTATGCTTCTGCTACTTGTTCTACATCAGACTTTCTTCCGCAAACGGCGAAACGCTTTGACTCGGTGAGTTTCGCGGCATTCCGACTTCGATGCCCCGGTTGCCGAAATTCAGTTGCCTTTGAATTTCGGGTGATCCCTCTTGAGCATGTATGCTTCTGCTACTTGTTCTACATCAGACTTTCTTCCGCAAACGGCGAAACGCTTTGACTCGGTGAGTTTCGCGGCATTCCGACTTCGATGCCCCGGTTGCCGAAATTCAGTTGCCTTTGAATTTCGGGTGATCCCTCTTGAGCATGTATGCTTCTGCTACTTGTTCTACATCAGACTTTCTTCCGCAAACGGCGAAACGCTTTGACTCGGTGAGTTTCGCGGCATTCCGACTTCGATGCCCCGGTTGCCGAAATTCAGTTGCCTTTGAATTTCGGGTGATCCCTCTTGAGCATGTATGCTTCTGCTACTTGTTCTACATCAGACTTCCTTCCGCAAACGGCGAAACGCTTTGACTCGGTGAGTTTCGCGGCATTCCGACTTCGATGCCCCGGTTGCCGAAATTCAGTTGCCTTTGAATTTCGGGTGATCCCTCTTGAGCATGTATGCTTCTGCTACTTGTTCTACATCACACTTCCTTCCGCAAACGGCGAAACGCTTTGACTCGGTGAGTTTCGCGGCATTCCGACTTCGATGCCCCGGTTGCCGAAATTCAGTTGCCTTTGAATTTCGGGTGATCCCTCTTGAGCATGTATGCTTCTGCTACTTGTTCTACATCAGACTTCCTTCCGCAAACGGCGAAACGCTTTGACTCGGTGAGTTTCGCGGCATTCCGACTTCGATGCCCCGGTTGCCGAAATTCAGTTGCCTTTGAATTTCGGGTGATCCCTCTTGAGCATGTATGCTTCTGCTACTTGTTCTACATCAGACTTCCTTCCGCAAACGGCGAAACGCTTTGACTCGGTGAGTTTCGCGGCATTCCGACTTCGATGCCCCGGTTGCCGAAATTCAGTTGCCTTTGAATTTCGGGTGATCCCTCTTGAGCATGTATGCTTCTGCTACTTGTTCTACATCAGACTTCTTCCGCAAACGGCGAAACGCTTTGACTCGGTGAGTTTCGCGGCATTCCGACTTCGATGCCCCGGTTGCCGAAATTCAGTTGCCTTTGAATTTCGGGTGATCCCTCTTGAGCATGTATGCTTCTGCTACTTGTTCTACATCAGACTTTCTTCCGCAAACGGCGAAACGCTTTGACTCGGTGAGTTTCGCGGCATTCCGACTTCGATGCCCCGGTTGCCGAAATTCAGTTGCCTTTGAATTTCGGGTGATCCCTCTTGAGCATGTATGCTTCTGCTACTTGTTCTACATCAGACTTTCTTCCGCAAACGGCGAAACGCTTTGACTCGGTGAGTTTCGCGGCATTCCGACTTCGATGCCCCGGTTGCCGAAATTCAGTTGCCTTTGAATTTCGGGTGATCCCTCTTGAGCATGTATGCTTCTGCTACTTGTTCTACATCAGACTTTCTTCCGCAAACGGCGAAACGCTTTGACTCGGTGAGTTTCGCGGCATTCCGACTTCGATGCCCCGGTTGCCGAAATTCAGTTGCCTTTGAATTTCGGGTGATCCCTCTTGAGCATGTATGCTTCTGCTACTTGTTCTACATCACACTTCCTTCCGCAAACGGCGAAACGCTTTGACTCGGTGAGTTTCGCGGCATTCCGACTTCGATGCCCGGTTGCCGAAATTCAGTTGCCTTTGAATTTCGGGTGATCCCTCTTGAGCATGTATGCTTCTGCTACTTGTTCTACATCAGACTTCTTCCGCAAACGGCGAAACGCTTTGACTCGGTGAGTTTCGCGGCATTCCGACTTCGATGCCCCGGTTGCCGAAATTCAGTTGCCTTTGAATTTCGGGTGATCCCTCTTGAGCATGTATGCTTCTGCTACTTGTTCTACATCAGACTTTCTTCCGCAAACGGCGAAACGCTTTGACTCGGTGAGTTTCGCGGCATTCCGACTTCGATGCCCCGGTTGCCGAAATTCAGTTGCCTTTGAATTTCGGGTGATCCCTCTTGAGCATGTATGCTTCTGCTACTTGTTCTACATCAGACTTTCTTCCGCAAACGGCGAAACGCTTTGACTCGGTGAGTTTCGCGGCATTCCGACTTCGATGCCCCGGTTGCCGAAATTCAGTTGCCTTTGAATTTCGGGTGATCCCTCTTGAGCATGTATGCTTCTGCTACTTGTTCTACATCAGACTTTCTTCCGCAAACGGCGAAACGCTTTGACTCGGTGAGTTTCGCGGCATTCCGACTTCGATGCCCCGGTTGCCGAAATTCAGTTGCCTTTGAATTTCGGGTGATCCCTCTTGAGCATGTATGCTTCTGCTACTTGTTCTACATCAGACTTTCTTCCGCAAACGGCGAAACGCTTTGACTCGGTGAGTTTCGCGGCATTCCGACTTCGATGCCCCGGTTGCCGAAATTCAGTTGCCTTTGAATTTCGGGTGATCCCTCTTGAGCATGTATGCTTCTGCTACTTGTTCTACATCAGACTTCCTTCCGCAAACGGCGAAACGCTTTGACTCGGTGAGTTTCGCGGCATTCCGACTTCGATGCCCCGGTTGCCGAAATTCAGTTGCCTTTGAATTTCGGGTGATCCCTCTTGAGCATGTATGCTTCTGCTACTTGTTCTACATCAGACTTCTTCCGCAAACGGCGAAACGCTTTGACTCGGTGAGTTTCGCGGCATTCCGACTTCGATGCCCCGGTTGCCGAAATTCAGTTGCCTTTGAATTTCGGGTGATCCCTCTTGAGCATGTATGCTTCTGCTACTTGTTCTACATCAGACTTCCTTCCGCAAACGGCGAAACGCTTTGACTCGGTGAGTTTCGCGGCATTCCGACTTCGATGCCCCGGTTGCCGAAATTCAGTTGCCTTTGAATTTCGGGTGATCCCTCTTGAGCATGTATGCTTCTGCTACTTGTTCTACATCAGACTTCCTTCCGCAAACGGCGAAACGCTTTGACTCGGTGAGTTTCGCGGCATTCCGACTTCGATGCCCCGGTTGCCGAAATTCAGTTGCCTTTGAATTTCGGGTGATCCCTCTTGAGCATGTATGCTTCTGCTACTTGTTCTACATCAGACTTCTTCCGCAAACGGCGAAACGCTTTGACTCGGTGAGTTTCGCGGCATTCCGACTTCGATGCCCCGGTTGCCGAAATTCAGTTGCCTTTGAATTTCGGGTGATCCCTCTTGAGCATGTATGCTTCTGCTACTTGTTCTACATCAGACTTCTTCCGCAAACGGCGAAACGCTTTGACTCGGTGAGTTTCGCGGCATTCCGACTTCGATGCCCGGTTGCCGAAATTCAGTTGCCTTTGAATTTCGGGTGATCCCTCTTGAGCATGTATGCTTCTGCTACTTGTTCTACATCAGACTTTCTTCCGCAAACGGCGAAACGCTTTGACTCGGTGAGTTTCGCGGCATTCCGACTTCGATGCCCGGTTGCCGAAATTCAGTTGCCTTTGAATTTCGGGTGATCCCTCTTGAGCATGTATGCTTCTGCTACTTGTTCTACATCAGACTTTCTTCCGCAAACGGCGAAACGCTTTGACTCGGTGAGTTTCGCGGCATTCCGACTTCGATGCCCCGGTTGCCGAAATTCAGTTGCCTTTGAATTTCGGGTGATCCCTCTTGAGCATGTATGCTTCTGCTACTTGTTCTACATCAGACTTTCTTCCGCAAACGGCGAAACGCTTTGACTCGGTGAGTTTCGCGGCATTCCGACTTCGATGCCCCGGTTGCCGAAATTCAGTTGCCTTTGAATTTCGGGTGATCCCTCTTGAGCATGTATGCTTCTGCTACTTGTTCTACATCAGACTTTCTTCCGCAAACGGCGAAACGCTTTGACTCGGTGAGTTTCGCGGCATTCCGACTTCGATGCCCCGGTTGCCGAAATTCAGTTGCCTTTGAATTTCGGGTGATCCCTCTTGAGCATGTATGCTTCTGCTACTTGTTCTACATCAGACTTTCTTCCGCAAACGGCGAAACGCTTTGACTCGGTGAGTTTCGCGGCATTCCGACTTCGATGCCCCGGTTGCCGAAATTCAGTTGCCTTTGAATTTCGGGTGATCCCTCTTGAGCATGTATGCTTCTGCTACTTGTTCTACATCAGACTTCTTCCGCAAACGGCGAAACGCTTTGACTCGGTGAGTTTCGCGGCATTCCGACTTCGATGCCCCGGTTGCCGAAATTCAGTTGCCTTTGAATTTCGGGTGATCCCTCTTGAGCATGTATGCTTCTGCTACTTGTTCTACATCAGACTTCCTTCCGCAAACGGCGAAACGCTTTGACTCGGTGAGTTTCGCGGCATTCCGACTTCGATGCCCCGGTTGCCGAAATTCAGTTGCCTTTGAATTTCGGGTGATCCCTCTTGAGCATGTATGCTTCTGCTACTTGTTCTACATCAGACTTCTTCCGCAAACGGCGAAACGCTTTGACTCGGTGAGTTTCGCGGCATTCCGACTTCGATGCCCCGGTTGCCGAAATTCAGTTGCCTTTGAATTTCGGGTGATCCCTCTTGAGCATGTATGCTTCTGCTACTTGTTCTACATCAGACTTCCTTCCGCAAACGGCGAAACGCTTTGACTCGGTGAGTTTCGCGGCATTCCGACTTCGATGCCCCGGTTGCCGAAATTCAGTTGCCTTTGAATTTCGGGTGATCCCTCTTGAGCATGTATGCTTCTGCTACTTGTTCTACATCAGACTTCCTTCCGCAAACGGCGAAACGCTTTGACTCGGTGAGTTTCGCGGCATTCCGACTTCGATGCCCCGGTTGCCGAAATTCAGTTGCCTTTGAATTTCGGGTGATCCCTCTTGAGCATGTATGCTTCTGCTACTTGTTCTACAACACACTGCTACTCCGCAAACAGCGAAACGCTTTGACTCCGATGAGTTTCGCGACATTCCGAGATTTAGGATTTCCCGGATTTGCTCAAAATTCAGTTGCCTTTGAATTTCGGGTGATCCCTCCTTGAGCTTGTATAGCTTCATGCTACTCTATGTGTTCTACATCACGACTTCCGTCCGGCAAAAGCTAAAACGCTTTGACTCGAGAGTTTTTTTCGCGGCATTCCGACTTCGATTCCCCGGTTGCCTAGAAATTCATTCAACTTTGAATGTCGATAGGGTGATCCCTCTTGACAAAGTATGGACTTCTGCAGACTTGTTCTACATCACACTATTCCTTCCGCAAAAGGCTAAACGCTGTTGAATCGGATGAGTTTTCCGGCATTTTTATGAATTGGATTCCCCCGTTGCCGAAATTCAGTTGCCTTTGAGATTCTGGTGATCCCTCTTGAGCATGTTAGCTTCTGCTACGTTGTTCAACACCACTCTTGCCTTCCGCAAAGGGCGTAACGCTTTGACTCGTTGAGTTGTCGCGGCATTTACGACTTGGATTCCCTTCTTGAATCTCATGCTTGTTGAATTTCGGTGATCCCTCTTGAGCATGTATGCTTCTGAGAATATTTCGAAACCCACTCGTCCTTCCAGCAAACGGCTAAACGCTTTGAATCGTTTGAGTTTCGCCGCATTTTACTTGGATTCCCCGGTTGCTGAGAATTCAATTGCCTTTGAATTTTCGGGTGATCCCTCTTGAGCATGTATGCGTCTGCTACTTGTTCTACATCACACTATTCTCTTCGCTAACGGCGTAACAGCTTTGACTCGGTGAGTTCCGCGGCATTTTAACTTTATTCCCCGCTTGCTGAAATTTAGTTGTCTGCCTGTGAATTTCGGGTGATCCTCTCGTGAGAGCATGTATTCTTCTGCTACGTGTTCATCCACCACTCTTCCTTCTCAGACTAATCGCTTTGACTCCGTGTGTTTCGCGCAATTCCGACTTGGATTCCCCGGTTCTTGAAAGTCAGTTGCCTTTGAAATTTCGGGTGATCCCTGCTTGACGCATGTATGCTTCTGCTCACTTGTTCTACACCACTATGCCTTCCGCAAACGGCGTAACGCTTTGACGCGTTGATTTTCGCGGCATTTTAACTTCGATTCCCCTATTGCTGAAAGTTTAGGTGCCTTAGAAATTCTGTGGTGAATCCCTCGTTGAGCATTGTATGCTTCTGCTACTTGTTCTACACCAACTCTTCCTCCTCGCAAAGGAGCAGTAATGCATTGACTCGGTTTATTCGCGGCAATTTCGACTTGGATTTCCCCGGTTGCTGAAATTCAGTTGCCTTTAGAATTTCGGGTGATCCCTCTTTGAGCATGTATGCTTCTGCTACATGTTCTAGCACCACTCGTCCTTCCGCAAAGGAGCGTAAACCGCTTTGACTCGTTTAGTTTCGCGGCTTTTAACTTCGATTCCCCGGTTGCTGAAATTCCCAATTGCCTTTGAATTTCGGTACCGCCTCTTGAGCATGTATGCTTCTGCTACTTGTATCTACACCACTCTTCCTTCCACAAAAGGCGGAACGCTTTTGACTCGGTGATTTTGGCTCATTCCGACTTCGATTCCACACGTTTTCGTAGAGTCAAGTGTTGCCTTTGAATTTTTGGGTGATCCCTCTTGGAGCATGTATTGCGTCTGCTACTTGTTGTACATCACACATCCATTTCGCAAACAGCGAAACACTTTGACTCGGTGATTATCGCGGCATTGCGACTTCGATTCCCCATTGCTGAGAATTTTTTCAGTTGCCTTTGAATTTTGGTTGAACCCTACTTCTAAGCATGTATGCTTCTGGCGTACATGTTCTACACCACCTTCCTTCCGCCAAAGGGAGCGGAAACGCTTTGACTCGGTGTATTTCGCGGCCTTCCGACTTCGATGCCCCAGTTGTCGAAATTCAGTTGCCTTTGAATTTCGGGTGATCCCTTCTGAGCATGTATGACCTTCTGCTACTTTTTCTACACCACTACTTCCTTCCGCAAACGGCTAAACGCGTTTGACTCGCTTAGTTTCGCGAATTCCGACTGTGATTTCCCACGGTTTCCGAAAGTCAGTTGCCTTTGGAAATTTCTGGTGATCCCTAGTTGAGCACCTTGTATGCTTCTGCTACTTTTTTACTACATCACACTTCCTTCCAGCAAAAGCAGCAAAGTGCTATTACTCGGTGCACTTTCCGCGTGCATTCCTACTATCAATGCCCCGGTTGTCTGAAATTCATTTGCCTTTGAATTTCGGGTGATCCCTCTTACGCATGTATGCTTCCTGCTACATGTTCTTAACATCACACTTCCTTCCAGAAAACGGCGAACACGTAACTTTGACTCGATTGAGTTTCTCGGCATTCCTACTGGATGCCCCGGTTGCTGAAATTCGATTGCCTTGGAATTTCGGGAACTCCCTCATGACAAAGTATAGCTTCTGCAACTTGTTCTGATCACCACTCTTCCCTTCCGCAAACGGATCTTACCGCTTTGACCTCGGATGAGTTTCGTAACCATGCATGCATTCAGACGTTGGATATTCCCCCGGGTTTGCTTGAAATTCCAGTTGCCTTTGAAATTTCCGGTAATCCCTCTTTGATGCATGTTATGCCTCTAGTACTTGAGTTCTACATTCACACTTCCGTCCTCACAACTGCGAAAGGCTTTGACTCGGTGACTTTGTGCGGCATTCCAGACTTCGATGTCCCCCGTTGCCGAAATTCCTTGCCTTTGAATTTTCGGGTGATGCCTCTTGAGCATGTATGCTTCTGCAACTTGTTCTTAGATCACCACTCTTTCCTTCCCGCAAAGAGCCGTAACGCTTTGACTCTTGAGTTTCGCGGCATTTTAACTTGAATTCCCCCATTGCCGAAATTTATATGGGCCTTTGATATTTCGTGTGATCCCTCTTGAGCTTTTCTGCTTCTGCTACTTGTTATACATCACACTCTCCTTCCTCAAGGGCGTATTGCCTTTGACTCTGTGAGTTTCGCGGCATTTCGACTTCGATTACCCCGGTTGCTAATATCAGTTGCCTTGGAATTTCGGGTGATCCCTCTTGATCATGTATGCTTCTGCTTATTGTTCTACACCACTCTCCATCCGCAAAGGGCGTAACAGATATGGACTCGTTTAGTTCATCGCGGCATTCCGACTTGGATTCCACGTTGCCGAAATTCATTAGCCTTTGGAATTTCCAGGGTGAGTCCCTCTTGAGCAGTGTAAGACTTCTGCTACTTGTTGTACATCACACTTCCTTGTCGCAGAACAGCGAAACGCTTTGACTCGGTGATATTTTTGCGGCATTGCGACTTGGATTCCCCCTCGCTGAAATTCAGTTGCCTTTGAATTTTGGGTGATCCCTCTTGAGCATGTATGCATCTGCTACTTGTTCTAACACCACTCTTCCTTCCGCAAACGGCGTAACCTTTTGACTCGTTAATATTCTTCGTGCATTCCACCTTGGATTCCCCGGTTGCCTAGAAAATTCAGTATGAGCCCCCTTTTGAATTTCGGTGGATCCCTCTTGAGCATGTATGCTTCAGGTACTTTTTCTACTTCACATCTCCTTCCTTAAACACGAAAAAAGGCTTTGACTCGGTGACTTTTCGCGGCATTCCGACTTCGATGCCCCGGTTGCCGATATTCAGTTGCCTTTGAAGTTCGGGTGATCCTTCTTTGCTTGTATGCTTACTGCATACTTGTTCTACATCACACTTCCGTCCTTAAGACACTGAGAAACGCTTTGACATTGCTGAGTTTTGCGGCATTCCGACTTCGATGCCCCGTTATCCGAAATTCACTTGCCTTTGAATTTCGGGTGCATCCCTCTGTGAGCATGTATGCTTCTGCTACTTTTTCTACACACATAATTCCATTCAGCAAAGGGCGTAACGCGTTGACACGGTGAGTTTCGCTCGTCATATTAACTTGGATTCCGCCGCTTGCTAAATTAAGTTGCCTCTTTGAATGTTCCGGTGTGATCCCTCTTGAGCATGTAAGCTTCCTCAACTTGTTCTACACCACTCTGGTCCTTCTTAAAGCTGTAAACGCTTTGACTCGGTGAGTTTCGCGGCATTCCGACTTCGAGTTCCACGGTTCACGAAATTCAGTTGCCTTCAAAATCTCGAGTGATCCCTCTTGAGCATGTATGCTATCTGCTACTTGTTCTACACCACTCTACCTTCCGCAAAAGGCTAGACGCTTTGACTTCGAAGTTTCGTGGCAATCCCGACTTCGATTCCCAGTTTGCCGAAATTCAGTTGCCTTATAATTGTCGGGTGATTCCCTCGTACGCATAGTAATGCTTCTGTTACTTGTTCGACATCACAGTCTCTTCCGCAAACAGCATAACGCTTTGACATCATGAGTTTTCGTCTATCCGATTTGGGTATTCCCCGAATGCCCAAATTCAACTTGCCTCTGAATTTCGAGGTGATCCCAATTGACCAGATATGCTTCCTGCTACTTGTGCTACATCACACTGTCCTACTCGCAAACAGCGAACCATGATTCCGAGGTGAAGAGTTTCGCGGCTATTCCTACTGGATAGTCCGTCTGCTGAAATTCAGTTGCCTTTGTATTTCGCGGTGATCCCTATTGAGCAATGTATGCTTCTGCTACTTGAGTAGATCTACGAGCCAATCTCGCTTGTGCAAACGGCGATAACGCTTTGACTCGGTGAATTTCAGCGGCACTCTGAACTTGGAACTTCCACGGTTGCCGAAATATCATATGCCCTTTACAATTACGAGGTGTGATCCCTCTTGAGCATGAATGCTGAGACTGCTACTTGTTCTACACCATCTCTTCCCTTCCGCAAACGGCGAAACGCATTTGACTCGTAGAAGTTTCGCATGCTGTCCGACTTCGATACCCCGGTTGCCGAATTTCAGTTGCCTTTCACTTTCGGGTGAACCCTCTTGAGCATGTATGCTTCCCATAACTTGGGTCTTAGCACCACTCTTCCTGTCCGCAAAGGGCGTGAACTGCTTTGACTCGGTGAGTTTCGCGGCATTCCGACTTGGATTCCCCCTTGAGCATGTATGCTTCTGCTACTTGTTCTACATCAGACTTCTTCCGCAAACGGCGAAACGCTTTGACTCGGTGAGTTTCGCGGCATTCCGACTTCGATGCCCCGGTTGCCGAAATTCAGTTCGCCTTTGAAGTTTCGGGTGATCCCTCTTGCGCATGTATGCTTCTTTACTTGATCTACATCAGACATCTCCTGAGACGCAAAAAGGTGGAGGGGCTATCTCGCTTTGACTCGGTGAAGTTTCGCGGCATTCCGACTTCGATTCCCCGGTTGCCGAAATTCACGTGCCTTTGAATTTCGAGTGATCCCTATTTAGCATGTATGCTTCTTTCTACTTGTTCAACTTCACACTTCCTTCCGCAAACGGCGAAACGCTTTGAATCAGTGAGTTTCGCGGCATACTCGACTTGGATTCCCCGGCTGCCGAAATTCAGTTGCCTTGGAATTTCATTGATACCTATTTGAGCATGTATGGAGCGTCTGCTACTATGTATCTACACCACTCGTCATTCCGCAAAGGACGTTAAACGCTGGACTCGGTGAGTTTCTGCGGCATTCCCGACTGGATTCACGGTTGCTCGAAATTCAGTTGCCTTTCAATTTCGGGTATTCTCCTCTTGAGCATGTATGGCTTCTTCGTACTTGTTCTGATCACCACTCTTCCTTCCGCTAACGGCGTTAACGCTTTGACTCGGTGAGTGTTTTTGCGGCGTTCCGACTTGCGGTTTCCCGCGGTGCTTAAATTCAAGTTGCCTTGGAATTTCGGGTGATACCCTCTTGAGCTTGTATCTTTCTGATACATTTGTTCTACGTCAGCACTTCCTTCCTGAAACACGAAACGCTTTGACTCGGTGAGTTTCGCGGGGGGGGCTTTCCGACTTCGACGCGCCATTGCCGTGAAATTCAGTTGCCCTGTTGAATTTCGGGTGATCCCACTTGAGCATGTATGCTTCTGCTACTTGTTCTACATCACATTTCTCATCCGCAAACACAAAACGCTTTTAACTCTAAATGAGTTTCGCGTCATTCGTGATTTGAGATTCCCCTTTTTGCCGGACATTCACTTTGCCTTTTGACATCATGTGATGCCCTATTGAGCATGTATTCATTCTGCTACTTGTTCTACACCACTCTTCCTTGCACAAAGGCGTAACCCTTTGACTCGGTGAGTTTCGCGGCATACCAACTTCGATTCACCGGTTGCCGAAATTCAGTTGCCTTTCAATTTCGGGTGATCCCTCTATGAGCATGTATGCTTCTGCGACTTGTTCTACACCACTACTTTTCCTTCCGCAAAGGCGTAACGCTTTGACCTCTTGTATTCGCGACCAGATCCGAATTCGATGCCCCGTCTGCAGAAATGCTTTTGCTCTTTTGAATTAGTTGATCCCTCTTGAGCATGTATGCTTCTGCTACTTGTTCTACACCACTCTTACCATCCGCAAAAGCGTAACGCGTTGACATCGGTGAAGGTTTCGCTGCATTCCGACTGGATCCCCATATTGCCGAAAATGTCAGTTTGCCTTTTGAATTTCAGGTTATCCCTCTGTCGCATGGTCCTTCTGTAACTTGTTCTTACATCACACTTCTCTTCCGCAAACAGCGAATACGCCTTTGACTCATGTATTTTCGCGGCATTCCGTATTTGGATACCCCGGTTGCCTGGAAATTCACTTACCTTTGAATTTCGGGTGATCCCTATATTGAGCATGTATGCGTCTGCTACTTGTTCTACATCACAGCTTCCTCCTGCGCAAACACGAAGACGCTTTGAATCGGTGACGATTCGCGGCTTTCCGACTTCGATGTCCCCGGTTTCTGAAATTCAGTTGGCTTGAGAATTTCGAGGTGATCCCTATTGAGCATTGATGCTTCTGCTACTTGTCTTTCTACATCACTCTTCCTTTCGCAAACGTAACGCTTTGACTCGGTGAGTGTATCGCGTCATTCCGACTTCGTTTCCTACGGTTGCCGAAATTCTAGTTGCCTTTCAATTTCGGAGTTATCCCGCTATGAGCAAGTATGCTTCTTCTACTTGTTCTACACCAGCTCTTCCTTCCGCAAAGAGTAACGCTTTGACTCGGTAAGTTTCGCGGCAAATTTTCCGTACAGGATTCCCCTGTTGCAAGAAATTCAGTTGCCTATTGAATTTCGGGCGATCCCTCCTGAGATTGTAATGCTTCTGCTACTTGGTATACTTCACACGTCCTTCCCTCAAACATCGAAACGCTTTGATCTCTGTGAGATTATCGCGGCAGTCCGACTTCGAGTTTCCCGGTTGCTGATATATTCAGTTGCCTTATGAATCTCGGACTAGATCCCTCTTGAGCATGTATGCGTCTCGCTACATGTATACACCATCTCCTTCCGCAAAGGGCGGAAAACGCTTGTTACTCGGTGATTTTCGCGCAATTCCCCTATGGTTTGCCACGTTGGCTGAAATTCTTTTTCCATTTTTGAATTTCGAGTGATCCCTCATTGAACATGGTTTGCTTCCTGTCTACTTGTTCTACTTCAGCACTCCTTCCTGAAACATCGAAAAGTTTTGACTCGTACATTGTCGCCCATCCCGACTTCGAAAGCCCCGGTTGACCGAAATTCAGTTGCCTTTGTGATTTCGGGTGATCCCTCTTGAGACTTGTATGCTTCTGTCTACATGGTCTACGTCACACTTCCTTCCAATTTAACAGCGAAACGGGCTTTTACTCTGTTGAGTTTCGCGGCTATTTCCGACTTCGTATCCCAGTAGTTGCAGAATTTCATTTGCGCTTTGAATTTCGAGGTGATCCCTCTTGCGCATGTATGCTTCTGCTACTATTTGTACATCACATCTCTTCCGCAAACAGCGAAACGCTTTGACTCGATGAGTTTCGTCGAGCATACCAGATTTAGAGATATCCCCCGGTTGCCGAAATTCACTATGCCTGATTTGAATTTTACGGCGGATCCCTATTGAGCATGTATGCTTCAGCTGACTTGTTTCATACATCGCACAGTTCGTCGCGCGAAACAGCGAAATGCTTTTGAATCGGTGAGTTTCGCGGCATTCCGACTGTGGATTACCCGGTTTGCGAAAATTCATTCTGCCTTTGTGAAAAAGTTTCGGAGTGATCCCTATTGAGCATTGTATGCTTTCTGCTACTTGTTTCTACACCAGAGTTACTTCCGCAAACGGCGTAATGCTTTTGACTCGGTGATGTTCGTCGCATTCCGACTATTGGATTCCCCGGTTGCTGGAAAATTCAGTTCCCTTTGAATTTCGGGTGAGCCCTCTTGAGTCTGTATGGCTTCTGCTACTTGTTTCCTACACCACTCTTCTTCCGCAAACGGCAGTAAAGACTTTGACTCGGTGAAATAATTCTGCGGCATATCCGACTTGGATACCACTGTTGCCGAAATTCATTTGCCTTTGAATTTCGGGTGAGCCAACTTGAGCATGATATGCTTCTGCTACTTGTATCTACTGAACTCTTCCGTCCGCAAACAGCGAAAGGCTTTGGACTCGGTGACTATTTGCGCCATTCCATACTTCGATGCCCCGGTTGCCGAAATTCAGTTGCCTTTGAATATCGGGTGAGTCCCTCTTGAGCAGGTATGGCCTTTCTGCTATCTTTGTTCTAGCATCACTCTACATCGCTCAAACTGCGAAAGGCTTTGACTCTGTGACTTTGGCGTTCCTATTCCGCCTTCGATGCCCCGTTTGCCGAGAAATTCAGTTGCTTTTGAATTTCGGGTGATCCCTCTTGAGCATGAAAGCTTCTGCTACTTGATGGAAATCACATCTCCATTCCACATCTCCAGTCGAAAGGCTTTGACTCGGTGACTTTTCGCGGCATGCCGACTTCGGATGGCCCCATTGCCGAAATTCAGTTGTCTCTTTGAGAATGTTCGGGAACCCTCTTGACGCATGTATGACTTCTGCTACTTGTTCTACATCACACTTTCCTTCCTCAAACAGCAAAAACGCTTTGATCTCGGGTAGACCTTCGCGCCATCCCGACCTGTCGAATGCCCCGATTGCCGATATTCAGATTGCCTTGTGAATGTTCGGGTGATCCCTCTTGGGCATGTATGCATCTGGTACTTGTTTGCCAACAGTCTCATTCTCTTCCGCAAACACGAAACGCGAAAGACTCTTGAGTTTCGGACGCATTCCGATGTCGATGCTCCGAGCCTAATGTCACTTGCCTTTGAATATTTTCGGGTGATCCCTATTGGAGACATGTATGCTTCTGCGTATTTGTTCTACTATCACTACTTCACTATCACGCAAACGCGGAAACGCTTTGAATCGGTGAGTTTCGCGGCATTCCAACTTCGATCCCCGGTTGATAAATTATCAGTTGCCTTTGAATTTTCGGGTGATTCCTCTTGAGCATGTATTGCTGTCCCTACTTAGTACTACACCACTCGCCTATCCGCAAAAGGCGAAACTCTTAACTCGGTGAGTTTCAGCGGCATTCCGCCTGGATTCCACGGTTGCCTGAAAATTCTTTTGCCTTTGAATTTCTGGTGATCTCCTCTGAAGCATGTATGCTTCTGCTACTTGTTCTACATCACACTTCCTTCCTGTAAACATTCTAAATTTTTTGACTCGGGGGATCTTTTGCGTCCATTCCGCCGACTATGAGTCAGATGCCCCTAGGTTTGCCGAAATTCAGTTGCCTTTGAATTTCGGTGATCCCTCTTGAGCTTGTAAGTCTATCGCTACTTGCACGACGTCACATACTCCTATCCTTAGAATAAAAACAGCGAAACGCTTTGGACTCGGTGACTAGTTTCGCGTCCATTCCGAACTTCGATGCCCCGGTTGCCGAAATTCAGTTCCTTTGAATTTCCGGTGATCCCTCTTGAGCGTGTATGCAATCATCTACTTGCTCTACGTCACACTTCCTTCCTTAAACAGCGAAACTCTTTGACACGGTGAGTTTCGCACTTTCCTGACTTCGATTCCCTAGTTTGCCGAAATTCACGTTGCCTTTGAATTTCGGGTGATCCTCTGTGAGCATGTATGCTTCTGCTACTTTTTCTACATCCACACTTCCTTCCTGCTAAACAGCGAAACACTTATTGACTCGGTGAGTTTCGCGGCAAACCGAATGGGATGCCCCGGTTGCTAGAAATTCGAGTTGCCTTGTGAATTTAAATGTGATCCCTCCTGAGCATATAAGCTTTCTGCTACTTGTTTACTACATCACACCACCAAATCCGCAAAGGGCGAAACGCTTTGAAACGCGTTGAGTTTCGCGGCTTTCCGACTTCGATTCCCCGTTGGCTAAATTGCAGTTGACTTTGAGAATTTCGGGTGAGATCACTCTTGACAATGTATGCTTCTGCTACTTGTTCTACATCACA
>CM055360.1:18901643-18928244 GCA_029228515.1 Populus alba x Populus x berolinensis | reverse complement strand
TTGTACTGTTCTACATCACACTTCTTCCGCAAACGGCGAAACGCTTTTGACTCGGTGAGTTTCGCGGCATTCCGACTTCGATGCCCCGTTGCCGAAATTCAGTTGCCTTTGAATTTCGGGTGATCCCTCTTGAGCATGTATGCTTCTGCTACTGTTCTACATCACACTTCCTTCCGCAAATGGCGAAACGCTTTGACTCGGTGAGTTTCGCGGCATTCCGACTTCGATGCCCCGTTGCCGAAATTCAGTTGCCTTTGAATTTCGGTGATCCCTCTTGAGCATGTATGCTTCTGCTACTTGTTCTACATCACACTTCTTCCGCAAACGGCGAAACGCTTTGACTCGGTGAGTTTCGCGGCATTCCGACTTCGATGCCCCGGTTGCCGAAATTCAGTTGCCTTTGAATTTCGGGTGATCCCTCTTGAGCATGTATGCTTCTGCTACTTGTTCTACATCACACTTCCTTCCGCAAACGGCCAAACGCTTGACTCGGTGAGTTTCGCGGCATTCCGACTTCGATGCCCCGTTGCCAAAATTCAGTTGCCTTTGAATTTCGGGTGATCCCTCTTGAGCATGTATGCTTCAGCTACTTGTTCTACATCACACTTCCTTCCGCAAACAACAAACGCTTTGACTCGGTGAGTTTCGCGGCATTCCGACTTCGATGCCCCGGTTGCCGAAATTCAGTTGCCTTTGAATTTCGGGTGATCCCTCTTGAGCATGTATGCTTCTGCTACTTGTTCTACATCACACTTCCTTCCGCAAATGCGAAACGCTTTGACTCGGTGAGTTTCGCGGCATTCCGACTTCGATGCCCCGGTTGCCGAAATTCAGTTGCCTTTGAATTTCGGGTGATCCCTCTTGAGCATGTATGCTTCTGCTACTTGTTCTACATCACACTTCCTTCCGCAAACGACAAAAAGCTTTGACTCGGTGAGTTTCGCGGCATTCCGACTTCGATGTCCAGCTTGCCGAAATTCAGTTGCCTTTGAATTTCGGGTGATCCCTCTTGAGCATGTATGCTTCTGCTACTAGTTCTACATCAGACTTCTTCCACCAACGGCGAAACGCTTTGACTCGGTGAGTTTCGCGGCATTCCGACTTCGATGCCCCGGTTATCGAAATTCAGTTGCCTTTGAATTTCGGGTGATCCCTCTTGAGCATGTATGCTTCTGCTACTAGTTCTACATCAGACTTCTTCCACCAACGGCGAAACGCTTTGACTCGGTGAGTTTCGCGGCATTCCGACTTCGATGCCCCGGTTGCCGAAATTCAGTTGCCTTTGAATTTCGGGGATCCCTCTTGAGCATGTATGCTTCTGCTACTTGTTCTACATCACACTTCCTTCCGCAAACGGCGAAACGCTTTGACTCGGTGAGTTTCGCGGCATTCCGACTTCGATGCCCCGGTTGCCGAAATTCAGTTGCCTTTGAATTTCGGGTGATCCCTCTTGAGCATGTATGCTTCTGCTACTTGTTCTACATCACACTTCTTCCGCAAATGGCAAAACGATTTGACTCGGTGAGTTTCGCGGCATTCCGACTTCGATGCCCCGGTTGCCGAAATTCAGTTGCCTTTGAATTTCGGGTGATCCCTCTTGAGCATGTATGCTTCTGCTACTTGTTCTATCACACTTCCTTCCGCAAACGGCGAAACGCTTTGACTCGGTGAGTTTCGCGGCATTCCGACTTCGATGCCCCGTTGCCGAAATTCAGTTGCCTTTGAATTTCGGGTGATCCCTCTTGAGCATGTATGCTTCTGCTACTTGTTCTACATCACACTTCTTCCGCAAACGGCGAAACGCTTTGACTCGGTGAGTTTCGCGGCATTCCGACTTCGATGCCCCGTTGCCGAAATTCAGTTGCCTTTGAATTTCGGGTGATCCCTCTTGAGCATGTATGCTTCTGCTACTTGTTCTACATCAGACTTCCTCCGCAAACGGCGAAACGCTTTGACTCGGTGAGTTTCGCGGCATTCCGACTTCGATGCCCCGTTGCCGAAATTCAGTTGCCTTTGAATTTCGGGTGATCCCTCTTGAGCATGTATGCTTCTGCTACTTGTTCTACATCACACTTCCTTCCGCAAACGGCGAAACGCTTTGACTCGGTGAGTTTCGCGGCATTCCGACTTCGATGCCCCGGTTGCCGAAATTCAGTTGCCTTTGAATTTCGGGTGATCCCTCTTGAGCATGTATGCTTCTGCTACTTGTTCTACATCACACTTCCTTCCGCAAACGGCGAAACGCTTTGACTCGGTGAGTTTCGCGGCATTCCGACTTCGATGCCCCGGTTGCCGAAATTCAGTTGCCTTTGAATTTCGGTGATCCCTCTTGAGCATGTATGCTTCTGCTACTTGTTCTACATCACACTTCCTTCCGCAAATGAAAGGCGAAACGTTTGACTCGGTAGTTTCGCCGCATTCCGACTTCGATGCCCGGTTGCCGAAATTCAGTTGCCTTTGAATTTCGGGTGATCCCTCTTGAGCATGTATGCTTCTGCTACTTGTTCTACATCACACTTCTTCCGCAAACGGCGAAACGCTTTGACTCGGTGAGTTTCGCGGCATTCCGACTTCGATGCCCCGTTGCCGAAATTCAGTTGCCTTTGAATTTCGGGTGATCCCTCTTGAGCATGTATGCTTCTGCTACTTGTTCTACATCAGACTTCTTCCGCAAACGGCGAAACGCTTTGACTCGGTGAGTTTCGCGGCATTCCGACTTCGATGCCCCGGTTGCCGAAATTCAGTTGCCTTTGAATTTCGGGTGATCCCTCTTGAGCATGTATGCTTCTGCTACTTGTTCTACATCACACTTCTTCCGCAAACGGCGAAACGCTTTGACTCGGTGAGTTTCGCGGCATTCCGACTTCGATGCCCCGGTTGCCGAAATTCAGTTGCCTTTGAATTTCGGGTGATCCCTCTTGAGCATGTATGCTTCTGCTACTTGTTCTACATCACACTTCTTCCGCAAACGGCGAAACGCTTTGACTCGGTGAGTTTCGCGGCATTCCGACTTCGATGCCCCGTTTGCCGAAATTCAGTTGCCTTTGAATTTCGGGTGATCCCTCTTGAGCATGTATGCTTCTGCTACTTGTTCTACATCACACTTCCTTCCGCAAACGGCGAAACGCTTTGACTCGGTGAGTTTCGCGGCATTCCGACTTCGATGCCCCGGTTGCCGAAATTCAGTTGCCTTTGAATTTCGGTGATCCCTCTTGAGCATGTATGCTTCTGCTACTTGTTCTACATCACACTTCCTTCCGCAAACGGCGAAACGCTTTGACTCGGTGAGTTTCGCGGCATTCCGACTTCGATGCCCCGTTGCCGAAATTCAGTTGCCTTTGAATTTCGGGTGATCCCTCTTGAGCATGTATGCTTCTGCTACTTGTTCTACATCACACTTCCTTCCGCAAACGGCGAAACGCTTTGACTCGGTGAGTTTCGCGGCATTCCGACTTCGATGCCCCGGTTGCCGAAATTCAGTTGCCTTTGAATTTCGGGTGATCCCTCTTGAGCATGTATGCTTCTGCTACTTGTTCTACATCACACTTCTTCCGCAAACGGCGAAACGCTTTGACTCGGTGAGTTTCGCGGCATTCCGACTTCGATGCCCGGTTGCCGAAATTCAGTTGCCTTTGAATTTCGGGTGATCCCTCTTGAGCAATTCTGAACTGCATTGACAAGGAGAGTTTTCGCGGCATTCCGACTTCGATGCCCCGGTTGCCGAAATTCAGTTGCCTTTGAATTTCGGGTGATCCCTCTTGAGCATGTATGCTTCTGCTACTTGTTCTACATCACACTTCTTCCGCAAACGGCGAAACGCTTTGACTCGGTGAGTTTCGCGGCATTCCGACTTCGATCCCCGGTTGCCGAAATTCAGTTGCCTTTGAATTTCGGGTGATCCCTCTTGAGCATGTATGCTTCTGCTACTTGTTCTACATCACACTTCTTCCGCAAACGGCGAAACGCTTTGACTCGGTGAGTTTCGCGGCATTCCGACTTCGATGCCCCGTTGCCGAAATTCAGTTGCCTTTGAATTTCGGGTGATCCCTCTTGAGCATGTATGCTTCTGCTACTTGTTCTACATCAGACTTCCTTCCGCAAACGCGCGAAACGCTTTGACTCGGTGAGTTTCGCGGCATTCCGACTTCGATGCCCCGGTTGCCGAAATTCAGTTGCCTTTGAATTTCGGGTGATCCCTCTTGAGCATGTATGCTTCTGCTACTTGTTCTACATCACACTTCCTTCCGCAAACGGCGAAACGCTTTGACTCGGTGAGTTTCGCGGCATTCCGACTTCGATGCCCCGGTTGCCGAAATTCAGTTGCCTTTGAATTTCGGGTGATCCCTCTTGAGCATGTATGCTTCTGCTACTTGTTCTACATCACACTTCCTTCCGCAAACGGCGAAACGCTTTGACTCGGTGAGTTTCGCGGCATTCCGACTTCGATGCCCCGGTTGCCGAAATTCAGTTGCCTTTGAATTTCGGGTGATCCCTCTTGAGCATGTATGCTTCTGCTACTTGTTCTACATCACACTTCCTTCCGCAAACGGCGAAACGCTTTGACTCGGTGAGTTTCGCGGCATTCCGACTTCGATGCCCCGGTTGCCGAAATTCAGTTGCCTTTGAATTTCGGGTGATCCCTCTTGAGCATGTATGCTTCTGCTACTTGTTCTACATCAGACTTCCTTCCGCAAACGGCGAAACGCTTTGACTCGGTGAGTTTCGCGGCATTCCGACTTCGATGCCCCGGTTGCCGAAATTCAGTTGCCTTTGAATTTCGGGTGATCCCTCTTGAGCATGTATGCTTCTGCTACTTGTTCTACATCACACTTCCTTCCGCAAACGGCGAAACGCTTTGACTCGGTGAGTTTCGCGGCATTCCGACTTCGATGCCCCGGTTGCCGAAATTCAGTTGCCTTTGAATTTCGGGTGATCCCTCTTGAGCATGTATGCTTCTGCTACTTGTTCTACATCACACTTCCTTCCGCAAACGGCGAAACGCTTTGACTCGGTGAGTTTCGCGGCATTCCGACTTCGATGCCCCGGTTGCCGAAATTCAGTTGCCTTTGAATTTCGGGTGATCCCTCTTGAGCATGTATGCTTCTGCTACTTGTTCTACATCACACTTCCTTCCGCAAACGGCGAAACGCTTTGACTCGGTGAGTTTCGCGGCATTCCGACTTCGATGCCCCGGTTGCCGAAATTCAGTTGCCTTTGAATTTCGGGTGATCCCTCTTGAGCATGTATGCTTCTGCTACTTGTTCTACATCACACTTCCTTCCGCAAACGGCGAAACGCTTTGACTCGGTGAGTTTCGCGGCATTCCGACTTCGATGCCCCGGTTGCCGAAATTCAGTTGCCTTTGAATTTCGGGTGATCCCTCTTGAGCATGTATGCTTCTGCTACTTGTTCTACATCACACTTCCTTCCGCAAACGGCGAAACGCTTTGACTCGGTGAGTTTCGCGGCATTCCGACTTCGATGCCCCGTTGCCGAAATTCAGTTGCCTTTGAATTTCGGGTGATCCCTCTTGAGCATGTATGCTTCTGCTACTTGTTCTACATCACACTTCCTTCCGCAAACGGCGAAACGCTTTGACTCGGTGAGTTTCGCGGCATTCCGACTTCGATGCCCCGGTTGCCGAAATTCAGTTGCCTTTGAATTTCGGGTGATCCCTCTTGAGCATGTATGCTTCTGCTACTTGTTCTACATCACACTTCTTCCGCAAACGGCGAAACGCTTTGACTCGGTGAGTTTCGCGGCATTCCGACTTCGATGCCCCGGTTGCCGAAATTCAGTTGCCTTTGAATTTCGGGTGATCCCTCTTGAGCATGTATGCTTCTGCTACTTGTTCTACATCACACTTCCTTCCGCAAACGGCGAAACGCTTTGACTCGGTGAGTTTCGCGGCATTCCGACTTCGATGCCCCGGTTGCCGAAATTCAGTTGCCTTTGAATTTCGGGTGATCCCTCTTGAGCATGTATGCTTCTGCTACTTGTTCTACATCACACTTCCTTCCGCAAAACGAAACGCTTTGACTCGGTGAGTTTCGCGGCATTCCGACTTCGATGCCCCGGTTGCCGAAATTCAGTTGCCTTTGAATTTCGGGTGATCCCTCTTGAGCATGTATGCTTCTGCTACTTGTTCTACATCACACTTCCTTCCGCAAACGGCGAAACGCTTTGACTCGGTGAGTTTCGCGGCATTCCGACTTCGATGCCCCGGTTGCCGAAATTCAGTTGCCTTTGAATTTCGGGTGATCCCTCTTGAGCATGTATGCTTCTGCTACTTGTTCTACATCACACTTCCTTCCGCAAACGGCGAAACGCTTTGACTCGGTGAGTTTCGCGGCATTCCGACTTCGATGCCCCGGTTGCCGAAATTCAGTTGCCTTTGAATTTCGGGTGATCCCTCTTGAGCATGTATGCTTCTGCTACTTGTTCTACATCACACTTCCTTCCGCAAACGGCGAAACGCTTTGACTCGGTGAGTTTCGCGGCATTCCGACTTCGATGCCCGGTTGCCGAAATTCAGTTGCCTTTGAATTTCGGGTGATCCCTCTTGAGCATGTATGCTTCTGCTACTTGTTCTACATCACACTTCTTCCGCAAACGGCGAAACGCTTTGACTCGGTGAGTTTCGCGGCATTCCGACTTCGATGCCCCGGTTGCCGAAATTCAGTTGCCTTTGAATTTCGGGTGATCCCTCTTGAGCATGTATGCTTCTGCTACTTGTTCTACATCACACTTCCTTCCGCAAACGGCGAAACGCTTTGACTCGGTGAGTTTCGCGGCATTCCGACTTCGATGCCCCGGTTGCCGAAATTCAGTTGCCTTTGAATTTCGGGTGATCCCTCTTGAGCATGTATGCTTCTGCTACTTGTTCTACATCACACTTCCTTCCGCAAACGGCGAAACGCTTTGACTCGGTGAGTTTCGCGGCATTCCGACTTCGATGCCCCGGTTGCCGAAATTCAGTTGCCTTTGAATTTCGGGTGATCCCTCTTGAGCATGTATGCTTCTGCTACTTGTTCTACATCACACTTCCTCCGCAAACGGCGAAACGCTTTGACTCGGTGAGTTTCGCGGCATTCCGACTTCGATGCCCCGGTTGCCGAAATTCAGTTGCCTTTGAATTTCGGGTGATCCCTCTTGAGCATGTATGCTTCTGCTACTTGTTCTACATCACACTTCCTTCCGCAAACGGCGAAACGCTTTGACTCGGTGAGTTTCGCGGCATTCCGACTTCGATGCCCCGGTTGCCGAAATTCAGTTGCCTTTGAATTTCGGGTGATCCCTCTTGAGCATGTATGCTTCTGCTACTTGTTCTACATCACACTTCCTTCCGCAAACGGCGAAACGCTTTGACTCGGTGAGTTTCGCGGCATTCCGACTTCGATGCCCCGGTTGCCGAAATTCAGTTGCCTTTGAATTTCGGGTGATCCCTCTTGAGCATGTATGCTTCTGCTACTTGTTCTACATCACACTTCCTTCCGCAAACGGCGAAACGCTTTGACTCGGTGAGTTTCGCGGCATTCCGACTTCGATGCCCCGGTTGCCGAAATTCAGTTGCCTTTGAATTTCGGGTGATCCCTCTTGAGCATGTATGCTTCTGCTACTTGTTCTACATCAGACTTCCTTCCGCAAACGGCGAAACGCTTTGACTCGGTGAGTTTCGCGGCATTCCGACTTCGATGCCCCGGTTGCCGAAATTCAGTTGCCTTTGAATTTCGGGTGATCCCTCTTGAGCATGTATGCTTCTGCTACTTGTTCTACATCACACTTCCTTCCGCAAACGGCGAAACGCTTTGACTCGGTGAGTTTCGCGGCATTCCGACTTCGATGCCCCGGTTGCCGAAATTCAGTTGCCTTTGAATTTCGGGTGATCCCTCTTGAGCATGTATGCTTCTGCTACTTGTTCTACATCAGACTTCCTTCCGCAAACGGCGAAACGCTTTGACTCGGTGAGTTTCGCGGCATTCCGACTTCGATGCCCCGGTTGCCGAAATTCAGTTGCCTTTGAATTTCGGGTGATCCCTCTTGAGCATGTATGCTTCTGCTACTTGTTCTACATCACACTTCTTCCGCAAACGGCGAAACGCTTTGACTCGGTGAGTTTCGCGGCATTCCGACTTCGATGCCCCGGTTGCCGAAATTCAGTTGCCTTTGAATTTCGGGTGATCCCTCTTGAGCATGTATGCTTCTGCTACTTGTTCTACATCACACTTCTTCCGCAAACGGCGAAACGCTTTGACTCGGTGAGTTTCGCGGCATTCCGACTTCGATGCCCCGTTGCCGAAATTCAGTTGCCTTTGAATTTCGGGTGATCCCTCTTGAGCATGTATGCTTCTGCTACTTGTTCTACATCACACTTCTTCCGCAAACGGCGAAACGCTTTGACTCGGTGAGTTTCGCGGCATTCCGACTTCGATGCCCCGGTTGCCGAAATTCAGTTGCCTTTGAATTTCGGGTGATCCCTCTTGAGCATGTATGCTTCTGCTACTTGTTCTACATCACACTTCCTTCCGCAAACGGCGAAACGCTTTGACTCGGTGAGTTTCGCGGCATTCCGACTTCGATGCCCCGGTTGCCGAAATTCAGTTGCCTTTGAATTTCGGGTGATCCCTCTTGAGCATGTATGCTTCTGCTACTTGTTCTACATCAGACTTCCTTCCGCAAACGGCGAAACGCTTTGACTCGGTGAGTTTCGCGGCATTCCGACTTCGATGCCCCGGTTGCCGAAATTCAGTTGCCTTTGAATTTCGGGTGATCCCTCTTGAGCATGTATGCTTCTGCTACTTGTTCTACATCACACTTCCTTCCGCAAACGGCGAAACGCTTTGACTCGGTGAGTTTCGCGGCATTCCGACTTCGATGCCCCGGTTGCCGAAATTCAGTTGCCTTTGAATTTCGGGTGATCCCTCTTGAGCATGTATGCTTCTGCTACTTGTTCTACATCAGACTTCCTTCCGCAAACGGCGAAACGCTTTGACTCGGTGAGTTTCGCGGCATTCCGACTTCGATGCCCCGGTTGCCGAAATTCAGTTGCCTTTGAATTTCGGGTGATCCCTCTTGAGCATGTATGCTTCTGCTACTTGTTCTACATCAGACTTCCTTCCGCAAACGGCGAAACGCTTTGACTCGGTGAGTTTCGCGGCATTCCGACTTCGATGCCCCGGTTGCCGAAATTCAGTTGCCTTTGAATTTCGGGTGATCCCTCTTGAGCATGTATGCTTCTGCTACTTGTTCTACATCAGACTTCCTTCCGCAAACGGCGAAACGCTTTGACTCGGTGAGTTTCGCGGCATTCCGACTTCGATGCCCCGGTTGCCGAAATTCAGTTGCCTTTGAATTTCGGGTGATCCCTCTTGAGCATGTATGCTTCTGCTACTTGTTCTACATCACACTTCCTTCCGCAAACGGCGAAACGCTTTGACTCGGTGAGTTTCGCGGCATTCCGACTTCGATGCCCCGTTGCCGAAATTCAGTTGCCTTTGAATTTCGGGTGATCCCTCTTGAGCATGTATGCTTCTGCTACTTGTTCTACATCACACTTCCTTCCGCAAACGGCGAAACGCTTTGACTCGGTGAGTTTCGCGGCATTCCGACTTCGATGCCCCGGTTGCCGAAATTCAGTTGCCTTTGAATTTCGGGTGATCCCTCTTGAGCATGTATGCTTCTGCTACTTGTTCTACATCAGACTTCCTTCCGCAAACGGCGAAACGCTTTGACTCGGTGAGTTTCGCGGCATTCCGACTTCGATGCCCCGGTTGCCGAAATTCAGTTGCCTTTGAATTTCGGGTGATCCCTCTTGAGCATGTATGCTTCTGCTACTTGTTCTACATCACACTTCCTTCCGCAAACGGCGAAACGCTTTGACTCGGTGAGTTTCGCGGCATTCCGACTTCGATGCCCCGGTTGCCGAAATTCAGTTGCCTTTGAATTTCGGGTGATCCCTCTTGAGCATGTATGCTTCTGCTACTTGTTCTACATCACACTTCCTTCCGCAAACGGCGAAACGCTTTGACTCGGTGAGTTTCGCGGCATTCCGACTTCGATGCCCCGGTTGCCGAAATTCAGTTGCCTTTGAATTTCGGGTGATCCCTCTTGAGCATGTATGCTTCTGCTACTTGTTCTACATCAGACTTCCTTCCGCAAACGGCGAAACGCTTTGACTCGGTGAGTTTCGCGGCATTCCGACTTCGATGCCCCGGTTGCCGAAATTCAGTTGCCTTTGAATTTCGGGTGATCCCTCTTGAGCATGTATGCTTCTGCTACTTGTTCTACATCAGACTTCTTCCGCAAACGGCGAAACGCTTTGACTCGGTGAGTTTCGCGGCATTCCGACTTCGATGCCCCGGTTGCCGAAATTCAGTTGCCTTTGAATTTCGGGTGATCCCTCTTGAGCATGTATGCTTCTGCTACTTGTTCTACATCAGACTTCCTTCCGCAAACGGCGAAACGCTTTGACTCGGTGAGTTTCGCGGCATTCCGACTTCGATGCCCCGGTTGCCGAAATTCAGTTGCCTTTGAATTTCGGGTGATCCCTCTTGAGCATGTATGCTTCTGCTACTTGTTCTACATCAGACTTCCTTCCGCAAACGGCGAAACGCTTTGACTCGGTGAGTTTCGCGGCATTCCGACTTCGATGCCCCGGTTGCCGAAATTCAGTTGCCTTTGAATTTCGGGTGATCCCTCTTGAGCATGTATGCTTCTGCTACTTGTTCTACATCAGACTTCCTTCCGCAAACGGCGAAACGCTTTGACTCGGTGAGTTTCGCGGCATTCCGACTTCGATGCCCCGGTTGCCGAAATTCAGTTGCCTTTGAATTTCGGGTGATCCCTCTTGAGCATGTATGCTTCTGCTACTTGTTCTACATCACACTTCTTCCGCAAACGGCGAAACGCTTTGACTCGGTGAGTTTCGCGGCATTCCGACTTCGATGCCCCGGTTGCCGAAATTCAGTTGCCTTTGAATTTCGGGTGATCCCTCTTGAGCATGTATGCTTCTGCTACTTGTTCTACATCACACTTCCTTCCGCAAACGGCGAAACGCTTTGACTCGGTGAGTTTCGCGGCATTCCGACTTCGATGCCCCGGTTGCCGAAATTCAGTTGCCTTTGAATTTCGGGTGATCCCTCTTGAGCATGTATGCTTCTGCTACTTGTTCTACATCAGACTTCCTTCCGCAAACGGCGAAACGCTTTGACTCGGTGAGTTTCGCGGCATTCCGACTTCGATGCCCCGGTTGCCGAAATTCAGTTGCCTTTGAATTTCGGGTGATCCCTCTTGAGCATGTATGCTTCTGCTACTTGTTCTACATCAGACTTCCTTCCGCAAACGGCGAAACGCTTTGACTCGGTGAGTTTCGCGGCATTCCGACTTCGATGCCCCGGTTGCCGAAATTCAGTTGCCTTTGAATTTCGGGTGATCCCTCTTGAGCATGTATGCTTCTGCTACTTGTTCTACATCAGACTTCCTTCCGCAAACGGCGAAACGCTTTGACTCGGTGAGTTTCGCGGCATTCCGACTTCGATGCCCCGGTTGCCGAAATTCAGTTGCCTTTGAATTTCGGGTGATCCCTCTTGAGCATGTATGCTTCTGCTACTTGTTCTACATCACACTTCCTTCCGCAAACGGCGAAACGCTTTGACTCGGTGAGTTTCGCGGCATTCCGACTTCGATGCCCCGGTTGCCGAAATTCAGTTGCCTTTGAATTTCGGGTGATCCCTCTTGAGCATGTATGCTTCTGCTACTTGTTCTACATCAGACTTCCTTCCGCAAACGGCGAAACGCTTTGACTCGGTGAGTTTCGCGGC
The DNA here is from genome assembly GCA_029228515.1 of Populus alba x Populus x berolinensis. NCBI lineage: Eukaryota > Viridiplantae > Streptophyta > Magnoliopsida > Malpighiales > Salicaceae > Populus > Populus alba x Populus x berolinensis. The sequence goes on along the minus strand of CM055360.1, from coordinate 18,916,425 downwards.
ATTCCGACTTCGATGCCCCGGTTGCCGAAATTCAGTTGCCTTTGAATTTCGGGTGATCCCTCTTGAGCATGTATGCTTCTGCTACTTGTTCTACATCAGACTTCCTTCCGCAAACGGCGAAACGCTTTGACTCGGTGAGTTTCGCGGCATTCCGACTTCGATGCCCCGGTTGCCGAAATTCAGTTGCCTTTGAATTTCGGGTGATCCCTCTTGAGCATGTATGCTTCTGCTACTTGTTCTACATCACACTTCCTTCCGCAAACGGCGAAACGCTTTGACTCGGTGAGTTTCGCGGCATTCCGACTTCGATGCCCCGGTTGCCGAAATTCAGTTGCCTTTGAATTTCGGGTGATCCCTCTTGAGCATGTATGCTTCTGCTACTTGTTCTACATCACACTTCCTTCCGCAAACGGCGAAACGCTTTGACTCGGTGAGTTTCGCGGCATTCCGACTTCGATGCCCCGGTTGCCGAAATTCAGTTGCCTTTGAATTTCGGGTGATCCCTCTTGAGCATGTATGCTTCTGCTACTTGTTCTACATCAGACTTCCTTCCGCAAACGGCGAAACGCTTTGACTCGGTGAGTTTCGCGGCATTCCGACTTCGATGCCCCGGTTGCCGAAATTCAGTTGCCTTTGAATTTCGGGTGATCCCTCTTGAGCATGTATGCTTCTGCTACTTGTTCTACATCACACTTCCTTCCGCAAACGGCGAAACGCTTTGACTCGGTGAGTTTCGCGGCATTCCGACTTCGATGCCCCGGTTGCCGAAATTCAGTTGCCTTTGAATTTCGGGTGATCCCTCTTGAGCATGTATGCTTCTGCTACTTGTTCTACATCAGACTTCTTCCGCAAACGGCGAAACGCTTTGACTCGGTGAGTTTCGCGGCATTCCGACTTCGATGCCCCGGTTGCCGAAATTCAGTTGCCTTTGAATTTCGGGTGATCCCTCTTGAGCATGTATGCTTCTGCTACTTGTTCTACATCACACTTCTTCCGCAAACGGCGAAACGCTTTGACTCGGTGAGTTTCGCGGCATTCCGACTTCGATGCCCCGGTTGCCGAAATTCAGTTGCCTTTGAATTTCGGGTGATCCCTCTTGAGCATGTATGCTTCTGCTACTTGTTCTACATCAGACTTCCTTCCGCAAACGGCGAAACGCTTTGACTCGGTGAGTTTCGCGGCATTCCGACTTCGATGCCCCGGTTGCCGAAATTCAGTTGCCTTTGAATTTCGGGTGATCCCTCTTGAGCATGTATGCTTCTGCTACTTGTTCTACATCACACTTCCTTCCGCAAACGGCGAAACGCTTTGACTCGGTGAGTTTCGCGGCATTCCGACTTCGATGCCCCGGTTGCCGAAATTCAGTTGCCTTTGAATTTCGGGTGATCCCTCTTGAGCATGTATGCTTCTGCTACTTGTTCTACATCAGACTTCCTTCCGCAAACGGCGAAACGCTTTGACTCGGTGAGTTTCGCGGCATTCCGACTTCGATGCCCCGGTTGCCGAAATTCAGTTGCCTTTGAATTTCGGGTGATCCCTCTTGAGCATGTATGCTTCTGCTACTTGTTCTACATCACACTTCTTCCGCAAACGGCGAAACGCTTTGACTCGGTGAGTTTCGCGGCATTCCGACTTCGATGCCCCGGTTGCCGAAATTCAGTTGCCTTTGAATTTCGGGTGATCCCTCTTGAGCATGTATGCTTCTGCTACTTGTTCTACATCACACTTCCTCCGCAAACGGCGAAACGCTTTGACTCGGTGAGTTTCGCGGCATTCCGACTTCGATGCCCCGTTGCCGAAATTCAGTTGCCTTTGAATTTCGGGTGATCCCTCTTGAGCATGTATGCTTCTGCTACTTGTTCTACATCACACTTCCTTCCGCAAACGGCGAAACGCTTTGACTCGGTGAGTTTCGCGGCATTCCGACTTCGATGCCCCGGTTGCCGAAATTCAGTTGCCTTTGAATTTCGGGTGATCCCTCTTGAGCATGTATGCTTCTGCTACTTGTTCTACATCACACTTCCTTCCGCAAACGGCGAAACGCTTTGACTCGGTGAGTTTCGCGGCATTCCGACTTCGATGCCCCGGTTGCCGAAATTCAGTTGCCTTTGAATTTCGGGTGATCCCTCTTGAGCATGTATGCTTCTGCTACTTGTTCTACATCAGACTTCCTTCCGCAAACGGCGAAACGCTTTGACTCGGTGAGTTTCGCGGCATTCCGACTTCGATGCCCCGGTTGCCGAAATTCAGTTGCCTTTGAATTTCGGGTGATCCCTCTTGAGCATGTATGCTTCTGCTACTTGTTCTACATCAGACTTCCTTCCGCAAACGGCGAAACGCTTTGACTCGGTGAGTTTCGCGGCATTCCGACTTCGATGCCCCGGTTGCCGAAATTCAGTTGCCTTTGAATTTCGGGTGATCCCTCTTGAGCATGTATGCTTCTGCTACTTGTTCTACATCACACTTCCTTCCGCAAACGGCGAAACGCTTTGACTCGGTGAGTTTCGCGGCATTCCGACTTCGATGCCCCGGTTGCCGAAATTCAGTTGCCTTTGAATTTCGGGTGATCCCTCTTGAGCATGTATGCTTCTGCTACTTGTTCTACATCACACTTCCTTCCGCAAACGGCGAAACGCTTTGACTCGGTGAGTTTCGCGGCATTCCGACTTCGATGCCCCGGTTGCCGAAATTCAGTTGCCTTTGAATTTCGGGTGATCCCTCTTGAGCATGTATGCTTCTGCTACTTGTTCTACATCACACTTCTTCCGCAAACGGCGAAACGCTTTGACTCGGTGAGTTTCGCGGCATTCCGACTTCGATGCCCCGGTTGCCGAAATTCAGTTGCCTTTGAATTTCGGGTGATCCCTCTTGAGCATGTATGCTTCTGCTACTTGTTCTACATCACACTTCCTTCCGCAAACGGCGAAACGCTTTGACTCGGTGAGTTTCGCGGCATTCCGACTTCGATGCCCCGGTTGCCGAAATTCAGTTGCCTTTGAATTTCGGGTGATCCCTCTTGAGCATGTATGCTTCTGCTACTTGTTCTACATCACACTTCCTTCCGCAAACGGCGAAACGCTTTGACTCGGTGAGTTTCGCGGCATTCCGACTTCGATGCCCCGGTTGCCGAAATTCAGTTGCCTTTGAATTTCGGGTGATCCCTCTTGAGCATGTATGCTTCTGCTACTTGTTCTACATCAGACTTCCTTCCGCAAACGGCGAAACGCTTTGACTCGGTGAGTTTCGCGGCATTCCGACTTCGATGCCCCGGTTGCCGAAATTCAGTTGCCTTTGAATTTCGGGTGATCCCTCTTGAGCATGTATGCTTCTGCTACTTGTTCTACATCACACTTCCTTCCGCAAACGGCGAAACGCTTTGACTCGGTGAGTTTCGCGGCATTCCGACTTCGATGCCCCGGTTGCCGAAATTCAGTTGCCTTTGAATTTCGGGTGATCCCTCTTGAGCATGTATGCTTCTGCTACTTGTTCTACATCACACTTCCTTCCGCAAACGGCGAAACGCTTTGACTCGGTGAGTTTCGCGGCATTCCGACTTCGATGCCCCGGTTGCCGAAATTCAGTTGCCTTTGAATTTCGGGTGATCCCTCTTGAGCATGTATGCTTCTGCTACTTGTTCTACATCACACTTCCTTCCGCAAACGGCGAAACGCTTTGACTCGGTGAGTTTCGCGGCATTCCGACTTCGATGCCCCGGTTGCCGAAATTCAGTTGCCTTTGAATTTCGGGTGATCCCTCTTGAGCATGTATGCTTCTGCTACTTGTTCTACATCAGACTTCCTTCCGCAAACGGCGAAACGCTTTGACTCGGTGAGTTTCGCGGCATTCCGACTTCGATGCCCCGGTTGCCGAAATTCAGTTGCCTTTGAATTTCGGGTGATCCCTCTTGAGCATGTATGCTTCTGCTACTTGTTCTACATCACACTTCCTTCCGCAAACGGCGAAACGCTTTGACTCGGTGAGTTTCGCGGCATTCCGACTTCGATGCCCCGGTTGCCGAAATTCAGTTGCCTTTGAATTTCGGGTGATCCCTCTTGAGCATGTATGCTTCTGCTACTTGTTCTACATCACACTTCCTTCCGCAAACGGCGAAACGCTTTGACTCGGTGAGTTTCGCGGCATTCCGACTTCGATGCCCCGGTTGCCGAAATTCAGTTGCCTTTGAATTTCGGGTGATCCCTCTTGAGCATGTATGCTTCTGCTACTTGTTCTACATCACACTTCCTTCCGCAAACGGCGAAACGCTTTGACTCGGTGAGTTTCGCGGCATTCCGACTTCGATGCCCCGTTTGCCGAAATTCAGTTGCCTTTGAATTTCGGGTGATCCCTCTTGAGCATGTATGCTTCTGCTACTTGTTCTACATCACACTTCTTCCGCAAACGGCGAAACGCTTTGACTCGGTGAGTTTCGCGGCATTCCGACTTCGATGCCCCGGTTGCCGAAATTCAGTTGCCTTTGAATTTCGGGTGATCCCTCTTGAGCATGTATGCTTCTGCTACTTGTTCTACATCACACTTCCTTCCGCAAACGGCGAAACGCTTTGACTCGGTGAGTTTCGCGGCATTCCGACTTCGATGCCCCGGTTGCCGAAATTCAGTTGCCTTTGAATTTCGGGTGATCCCTCTTGAGCATGTATGCTTCTGCTACTTGTTCTACATCACACTTCCTTCCGCAAACGGCGAAACGCTTTGACTCGGTGAGTTTCGCGGCATTCCGACTTCGATGCCCCGGTTGCCGAAATTCAGTTGCCTTTGAATTTCGGGTGATCCCTCTTGAGCATGTATGCTTCTGCTACTTGTTCTACATCACACTTCCTTCCGCAAACGGCGAAACGCTTTGACTCGGTGAGTTTCGCGGCATTCCGACTTCGATGCCCCGGTTGCCGAAATTCAGTTGCCTTTGAATTTCGGGTGATCCCTCTTGAGCATGTATGCTTCTGCTACTTGTTCTACATCACACTTCCTTCCGCAAACGGCGAAACGCTTTGACTCGGTGAGTTTCGCGGCATTCCGACTTCGATGCCCCGGTTGCCGAAATTCAGTTGCCTTTGAATTTCGGGTGATCCCTCTTGAGCATGTATGCTTCTGCTACTTGTTCTACATCACACTTCTTCCGCAAACGGCGAAACGCTTTGACTCGGTGAGTTTCGCGGCATTCCGACTTCGATGCCCCGGTTGCCGAAATTCAGTTGCCTTTGAATTTCGGGTGATCCCTCTTGAGCATGTATGCTTCTGCTACTTGTTCTACATCACACTTCTTCCGCAAACGGCGAAACGCTTTGACTCGGTGAGTTTCGCGGCATTCCGACTTCGATGCCCCGGTTGCCGAAATTCAGTTGCCTTTGAATTTCGGGTGATCCCTCTTGAGCATGTATGCTTCTGCTACTTGTTCTACATCACACTTCCTTCCGCAAACGGCGAAACGCTTTGACTCGGTGAGTTTCGCGGCATTCCGACTTCGATGCCCCGGTTGCCGAAATTCAGTTGCCTTTGAATTTCGGGTGATCCCTCTTGAGCATGTATGCTTCTGCTACTTGTTCTACATCACACTTCCTTCCGCAAACGGCGAAACGCTTTGACTCGGTGAGTTTCGCGGCATTCCGACTTCGATGCCCCGGTTGCCGAAATTCAGTTGCCTTTGAATTTCGGGTGATCCCTCTTGAGCATGTATGCTTCTGCTACTTGTTCTACATCACACTTCCTTCCGCAAACGGCGAAACGCTTTGACTCGGTGAGTTTCGCGGCATTCCGACTTCGATGCCCCGGTTGCCGAAATTCAGTTGCCTTTGAATTTCGGGTGATCCCTCTTGAGCATGTATGCTTCTGCTACTTGTTCTACATCACACTTCCTTCCGCAAACGGCGAAACGCTTTGACTCGGTGAGTTTCGCGGCATTCCGACTTCGATGCCCCGGTTGCCGAAATTCAGTTGCCTTTGAATTTCGGGTGATCCCTCTTGAGCATGTATGCTTCTGCTACTTGTTCTACATCACACTTCCTTCCGCAAACGGCGAAACGCTTTGACTCGGTGAGTTTCGCGGCATTCCGACTTCGATGCCCCGGTTGCCGAAATTCAGTTGCCTTTGAATTTCGGGTGATCCCTCTTGAGCATGTATGCTTCTGCTACTTGTTCTACATCACACTTCCTTCCGCAAACGGCGAAACGCTTTGACTCGGTGAGTTTCGCGGCATTCCGACTTCGATGCCCCGGTTGCCGAAATTCAGTTGCCTTTGAATTTCGGGTGATCCCTCTTGAGCATGTATGCTTCTGCTACTTGTTCTACATCAGACTTCCTTCCGCAAACGGCGAAACGCTTTGACTCGGTGAGTTTCGCGGCATTCCGACTTCGATGCCCCGGTTGCCGAAATTCAGTTGCCTTTGAATTTCGGGTGATCCCTCTTGAGCATGTATGCTTCTGCTACTTGTTCTACATCACACTTCTTCCGCAAACGGCGAAACGCTTTGACTCGGTGAGTTTCGCGGCATTCCGACTTCGATGCCCCGTTGCCGAAATTCAGTTGCCTTTGAATTTCGGGTGATCCCTCTTGAGCATGTATGCTTCTGCTACTTGTTCTACATCACACTTCCTTCCGCAAACGGCGAAACGCTTTGACTCGGTGAGTTTCGCGGCATTCCGACTTCGATGCCCCGGTTGCCGAAATTCAGTTGCCTTTGAATTTCGGGTGATCCCTCTTGAGCATGTATGCTTCTGCTACTTGTTCTACATCACACTTCCTTCCGCAAACGGCGAAACGCTTTGACTCGGTGAGTTTCGCGGCATTCCGACTTCGATGCCCCGGTTGCCGAAATTCAGTTGCCTTTGAATTTCGGGTGATCCCTCTTGAGCATGTATGCTTCTGCTACTTGTTCTACATCACACTTCCTTCCGCAAACGGCGAAACGCTTTGACTCGGTGAGTTTCGCGGCATTCCGACTTCGATGCCCCGTTGCCGAAATTCAGTTGCCTTTGAATTTCGGGTGATCCCTCTTGAGCATGTATGCTTCTGCTACTTGTTCTACATCACACTTCCTTCCGCAAACGGCGAAACGCTTTGACTCGGTGAGTTTCGCGGCATTCCGACTTCGATGCCCCGGTTGCCGAAATTCAGTTGCCTTTGAATTTCGGGTGATCCCTCTTGAGCATGTATGCTTCTGCTACTTGTTCTACATCACACTTCCTTCCGCAAACGGCGAAACGCTTTGACTCGGTGAGTTTCGCGGCATTCCGACTTCGATGCCCCGGTTGCCGAAATTCAGTTGCCTTTGAATTTCGGGTGATCCCTCTTGAGCATGTATGCTTCTGCTACTTGTTCTACATCACACTTCCTTCCGCAAACGGCGAAACGCTTTGACTCGGTGAGTTTCGCGGCATTCCGACTTCGATGCCCCGGTTGCCGAAATTCAGTTGCCTTTGAATTTCGGGTGATCCCTCTTGAGCATGTATGCTTCTGCTACTTGTTCTACATCACACTTCCTTCCGCAAACGGCGAAACGCTTTGACTCGGTGAGTTTCGCGGCATTCCGACTTCGATGCCCCGGTTGCCGAAATTCAGTTGCCTTTGAATTTCGGGTGATCCCTCTTGAGCATGTATGCTTCTGCTACTTGTTCTACATCACACTTCTTCCGCAAACGGCGAAACGCTTTGACTCGGTGAGTTTCGCGGCATTCCGACTTCGATGCCCCGGTTGCCGAAATTCAGTTGCCTTTGAATTTCGGGTGATCCCTCTTGAGCATGTATGCTTCTGCTACTTGTTCTACATCACACTTCCTTCCGCAAACGGCGAAACGCTTTGACTCGGTGAGTTTCGCGGCATTCCGACTTCGATGCCCCGGTTGCCGAAATTCAGTTGCCTTTGAATTTCGGGTGATCCCTCTTGAGCATGTATGCTTCTGCTACTTGTTCTACATCACACTTCCTTCCGCAAACGGCGAAACGCTTTGACTCGGTGAGTTTCGCGGCATTCCGACTTCGATGCCCCGGTTGCCGAAATTCAGTTGCCTTTGAATTTCGGGTGATCCCTCTTGAGCATGTATGCTTCTGCTACTTGTTCTACATCACACTTCCTTCCGCAAACGGCGAAACGCTTTGACTCGGTGAGTTTCGCGGCATTCCGACTTCGATGCCCCGGTTGCCGAAATTCAGTTGCCTTTGAATTTCGGGTGATCCCTCTTGAGCATGTATGCTTCTGCTACTTGTTCTACATCACACTTCCTTCCGCAAACGGCGAAACGCTTTGACTCGGTGAGTTTCGCGGCATTCCGACTTCGATGCCCCGGTTGCCGAAATTCAGTTGCCTTTGAATTTCGGGTGATCCCTCTTGAGCATGTATGCTTCTGCTACTTGTTCTACATCACACTTCTTCCGCAAACGGCGAAACGCTTTGACTCGGTGAGTTTCGCGGCATTCCGACTTCGATGCCCGGTTGCCGAAATTCAGTTGCCTTTGAATTTCGGGTGATCCCTCTTGAGCATGTATGCTTCTGCTACTTGTTCTACATCACACTTCCTTCCGCAAACGGCGAAACGCTTTGACTCGGTGAGTTTCGCGGCATTCCGACTTCGATGCCCCGGTTGCCGAAATTCAGTTGCCTTTGAATTTCGGGTGATCCCTCTTGAGCATGTATGCTTCTGCTACTTGTTCTACATCACACTTCTTCCGCAAACGGCGAAACGCTTTGACTCGGTGAGTTTCGCGGCATTCCGACTTCGATGCCCCGGTTGCCGAAATTCAGTTGCCTTTGAATTTCGGGTGATCCCTCTTGAGCATGTATGCTTCTGCTACTTGTTCTACATCACACTTCCTTCCGCAAACGGCGAAACGCTTTGACTCGGTGAGTTTCGCGGCATTCCGACTTCGATGCCCCGGTTGCCGAAATTCAGTTGCCTTTGAATTTCGGGTGATCCCTCTTGAGCATGTATGCTTCTGCTACTTGTTCTACATCACACTTCTTCCGCAAACGGCGAAACGCTTTGACTCGGTGAGTTTCGCGGCATTCCGACTTCGATGCCCGGTTGCCGAAATTCAGTTGCCTTTGAATTTCGGGTGATCCCTCTTGAGCATGTATGCTTCTGCTACTTGTTCTACATCACACTTCCTTCCGCAAACGGCGAAACGCTTTGACTCGGTGAGTTTCGCGGCATTCCGACTTCGATGCCCCGGTTGCCGAAATTCAGTTGCCTTTGAATTTCGGGTGATCCCTCTTGAGCATGTATGCTTCTGCTACTTGTTCTACATCACACTTCCTTCCGCAAACGGCGAAACGCTTTGACTCGGTGAGTTTCGCGGCATTCCGACTTCGATGCCCCGGTTGCCGAAATTCAGTTGCCTTTGAATTTCGGGTGATCCCTCTTGAGCATGTATGCTTCTGCTACTTGTTCTACATCACACTTCCTTCCGCAAACGGCGAAACGCTTTGACTCGGTGAGTTTCGCGGCATTCCGACTTCGATGCCCCGGTTGCCGAAATTCAGTTGCCTTTGAATTTCGGGTGATCCCTCTTGAGCATGTATGCTTCTGCTACTTGTTCTACATCACACTTCCTTCCGCAAACGGCGAAACGCTTTGACTCGGTGAGTTTCGCGGCATTCCGACTTCGATGCCCCGGTTGCCGAAATTCAGTTGCCTTTGAATTTCGGGTGATCCCTCTTGAGCATGTATGCTTCTGCTACTTGTTCTACATCAGACTTCTTCCGCAAACGGCGAAACGCTTTGACTCGGTGAGTTTCGCGGCATTCCGACTTCGATGCCCGGTTGCCGAAATTCAGTTGCCTTTGAATTTCGGGTGATCCCTCTTGAGCATGTATGCTTCTGCTACTTGTTCTACATCACACTTCCTTCCGCAAACGGCGAAACGCTTTGACTCGGTGAGTTTCGCGGCATTCCGACTTCGATGCCCCGGTTGCCGAAATTCAGTTGCCTTTGAATTTCGGGTGATCCCTCTTGAGCATGTATGCTTCTGCTACTTGTTCTACATCACACTTCCTTCCGCAAACGGCGAAACGCTTTGACTCGGTGAGTTTCGCGGCATTCCGACTTCGATGCCCCGGTTGCCGAAATTCAGTTGCCTTTGAATTTCGGGTGATCCCTCTTGAGCATGTATGCTTCTGCTACTTGTTCTACATCAGACTTCCTTCCGCAAACGGCGAAACGCTTTGACTCGGTGAGTTTCGCGGCATTCCGACTTCGATGCCCCGTTGCCGAAATTCAGTTGCCTTTGAATTTCGGGTGATCCCTCTTGAGCATGTATGCTTCTGCTACTTGTTCTACATCACACTTCCTTCCGCAAACGGCGAAACGCTTTGACTCGGTGAGTTTCGCGGCATTCCGACTTCGATGCCCCGGTTGCCGAAATTCAGTTGCCTTTGAATTTCGGGTGATCCCTCTTGAGCATGTATGCTTCTGCTACTTGTTCTACATCACACTTCTTCCGCAAACGGCGAAACGCTTTGACTCGGTGAGTTTCGCGGCATTCCGACTTCGATGCCCCGGTTGCCGAAATTCAGTTGCCTTTGAATTTCGGGTGATCCCTCTTGAGCATGTATGCTTCTGCTACTTGTTCTACATCAGACTTCTTCCGCAAAGCGAAACGCTTTGACTCGGTGAGTTTCGCGGCATTCCGACTTCGATGCCCCGGTTGCCGAAATTCAGTTGCCTTTGAATTTCGGGTGATCCCTCTTGAGCATGTATGCTTCTGCTACTTGTTCTACATCACACTTCCTTCCGCAAACGGCGAAACGCTTTGACTCGGTGAGTTTCGCGGCATTCCGACTTCGATGCCCGGTTGCCGAAATTCAGTTGCCTTTGAATTTCGGGTGATCCCTCTTGAGCATGTATGCTTCTGCTACTTGTTCTACATCACACTCCTTCCGCAAACGGCGAAACGCTTTGACTCGGTGAGTTTCGCGGCATTCCGACTTCGATGCCCCGGTTGCCGAAATTCAGTTGCCTTTGAATTTCGGGTGATCCCTCTTGAGCATGTATGCTTCTGCTACTTGTTCTACATCACACTTCTTCCGCAAACGGCGAAACGCTTTGACTCGGTGAGTTTCGCGGCATTCCGACTTCGATGCCCCGGTTGCCGAAATTCAGTTGCCTTTGAATTTCGGGTGATCCCTCTTGAGCATGTATGCTTCTGCTACTTGTTCTACATCACACTTCTTCCGCAAACGGCGAAACGCTTTGACTCGGTGAGTTTCGCGGCATTCCGACTTCGATGCCCGGTTGCCGAAATTCAGTTGCCTTTGAATTTCGGGTGATCCCTCTTGAGCATGTATGCTTCTGCTACTTGTTCTACATCAGACTTCCTTCCGCAAACGGCGAAACGCTTTGACTCGGTGAGTTTCGCGGCATTCCGACTTCGATGCCCCCCCCCGGTTGCCGAAATTCAGTTGCCTTTGAATTTCGGGTGATCCCTCTTGAGCATGTATGCTTCTGCTACTTGTTCTACATCACACTTCCTTCCGCAAACGGCGAAACGCTTTGACTCGGTGAGTTTCGCGGCATTCCGACTTCGATGCCCGGTTGCCGAAATTCAGTTGCCTTTGAATTTCGGGTGATCCCTCTTGAGCATGTATGCTTCTGCTACTTGTTCTACATCAGACTTTTCCGCAAACGCGAAACGCTTTGACTCGGTGAGTTTCGCGGCATTCCGACTTCGATGCCCCGGTTGCCGAAATTCAGTTGCCTTTGAATTTCGGGTGATCCCTCTTGAGCATGTATGCTTCTGCTACTTGTTCTACATCAGACTTCTTCCGCAAACGGCGAAACGCTTTGACTCGGTGAGTTTCGCGGCATTCCGACTTCGATGCCCCGGTTGCCGAAATTCAGTTGCCTTTGAATTTCGGGTGATCCCTCTTGAGCATGTATGCTTCTGCTACTTGTTCTACATCAGACTTCCTTCCGCAAACGGCGAAACGCTTTGACTCGGTGAGTTTCGGCATTCCGACTTCGATGCCCCCCCCCGGTTGCCGAAATTTTTGCCTTTGAATTTCGGGTGATCCCTCTTGAGCATGTATTTTTCTATTTCTTTTTTTTTACATTCAGACTTCTTCCGCAAACGGCGAAACTTTTTTTGTTTCGTTTTTTTCGCGCATTTTTTCTTTTCCCCGTTTGCCGAAATTTGTTTTCTTTTTTTTTTTTTTCGATCCCTCTTGAGCATGTATGCTTCTGCTACTTGTTCTACATCAGACTTCTTTCCAAAACGGCAAACGCTTTGACTCGGTGAGTTTCGCGGCATTCCGACTTCGATGCCCCGGTTGCCGAAATTCAGTTGCCTTTGAATTTCGGGTGATCCCTCTTGAGCATGTATGCTTCTGCTACTTGTTCTACATCACACTTCTTCCGCAAACGGCGAAACGCTTTGACTCGGTGAGTTTCGCGGCATTCCGACTTCGATGCCCCGGTTGCCGAAATTCAGTTGCCTTTGAATTTCGGGTGATCCCTCTTGAGCATGTATGCTTCTGCTACTTGTTCTACATCACACTTCTTCCGCAAAGGCGAAACGCTTTGACTCGGTGAGTTTCGCGGCATTCCGACTTCGATGCCCGGTTGCCGAAATTCAGTTGCCTTTGAATTTCGGGTGATCCCTCTTGAGCATGTATGCTTCTGCTACTTGTTTACATCACACTTCTTCCGCAAACGGCGAAACGCTTTGACTCGGTGAGTTTCGCGGCATTCCGACTTCGATGCCCGGTTGCCGAAATTCAGTTGCCTTTGAATTTCGGGTGATCCCTCTTGAGCATGTATGCTTCTGCTACTTGTTCTACATCACACTTCTTCCGCAAACGGCGAAACGCTTTGACTCGGTGAGTTTCGCGGCATTCCGACTTCGATGCCCCGGTTGCCGAAATTCAGTTGCCTTTGAATTTCGGGTGATCCCTCTTGAGCATGTATGCTTCTGCTACTTGTTCTACATCAGACTTTCTTCCGCAAACGGCGAAACGCTTTGACTCGGTGAGTTTCGCGGCATTCCGACTTCGATGCCCCGGTTGCCGAAATTCAGTTGCCTTTGAATTTCGGGTGATCCCTCTTGAGCATGTATGCTTCTGCTACTTGTTCTACATCAGACTTCCTTCCGCAAACGGCGAAACGCTTTGACTCGGTGAGTTTCGCGGCATTCCGACTTCGATGCCCGGTTGCCGAAATTCAGTTGCCTTTGAATTTCGGGTGATCCCTCTTGAGCATGTATGCTTCTGCTACTTGTTCTACATCAACTTCTTCCGCAAACGGCGAAACGCTTTGACTCGGTGAGTTTCGCGGCATTCCGACTTCGATGCCCCGGTTGCCGAAATTCAGTTGCCTTTGAATTTCGGGTGATCCCCTTGAGCATGTATGCTTCTGCTACTTGTTCTACATCAGACTTCCTTCCGCAAACGGCGAAACGCTTTGACTCGGTGAGTTTCGCGGCATTCCGACTTCGATGCCCGGTTGCCGAAATTCAGTTGCCTTTGAATTTCGGGTGATCCCTCTTGAGCATGTATGCTTCTGCTACTTGTTCTACATCACACTTCTTCCGCAAACGGCGAAACGCTTTGACTCGGTGAGTTTCGCGGCATTCCGACTTCGATGCCCGGTTGCCGAAATTCAGTTGCCTTTGAATTTCGGGTGATCCCTCTTGAGCATGTATGCTTCTGCTACTTGTTCTACATCACACTTCCTTCCGCAAACGGCGAAACGCTTTGACTCGGTGAGTTTCGCGGCATTCCGACTTCGATGCCCCGGTTGCCGAAATTCAGTTGCCTTTGAATTTCGGGTGATCCCTCTTGAGCATGTATGCTTCTGCTACTTGTTCTACATCACACTTCTTCCGCAAACGGCGAAACGCTTTGACTCGGTGAGTTTCGCGGCATTCCGACTTCGATGCCCCGGTTGCCGAAATTCAGTTGCCTTTGAATTTCGGGTGATCCCTCTTGAGCATGTATGCTTCTGCTACTTGTTCTACATCACACTTCTTCCGCAAACGGCGAAACGCTTTGACTCGGTGAGTTTCGCGGCATTCCGACTTCGATGCCCCGGTTGCCGAAATTCAGTTGCCTTTGAATTTCGGGTGATCCCTCTTGAGCATGTATGCTTCTGCTACTTGTTCTACATCACTTCCTTCCGCAAACGGCGAAACGCTTTGACTCGGTGAGTTTCGCGGCATTCCGACTTCGATGCCCGGTTGCCGAAATTCAGTTGCCTTTGAATTTCGGGTGATCCCTCTTGAGCATGTATGCTTCTGCTACTTGTTCTACATCACACTTTCTTCCGCAAACGGCGAAACGCTTTGACTCGGTGAGTTTCGCGGCATTCCGACTTCGATGCCCCGGTTGCCGAAATTCAGTTGCCTTTGAATTTCGGGTGATCCCTCTTGAGCATGTATGCTTCTGCTACTTGTTCTACATCACACTTCTTCCGCAAACGGCGAAACGCTTTGACTCGGTGAGTTTCGCGGCATTCCGACTTCGATGCCCCGGTTGCCGAAATTCAGTTGCCTTTGAATTTCGGGTGATCCCTCTTGAGCATGTATGCTTCTGCTACTTGTTCTACATCACACTTCTTCCGCAAACGGCGAAACGCTTTGACTCGGTGAGTTTCGCGGCATTCCGACTTCGATGCCCCGGTTGCCGAAATTCAGTTGCCTTTGAATTTCGGGTGATCCCTCTTGAGCATGTATGCTTCTGCTACTTGTTCTACATCACACTTCTTCGCAAAGGGGAAACGCTTTGACTCGGTGAGTTTCGCGGCATTCCGACTTCGATGCCCGGTTGCCGAAATTCAGTTGCC
>CM055360.1:18843514-18901543 GCA_029228515.1 Populus alba x Populus x berolinensis | reverse complement strand
GGGCACGCGAAACTCACCGAGTCAAAGCGTTTCGCCGTTTGCGGAAGGAAGTGTGATGTAGAACAAGTAGCAGAAGCATACATGCTCAAGAGGGATCACCCGAAATTCAAAGGCAACTGAATTTCGGCAACCGGGGCATCGAAGTCGGAATGCCGCGAAACTCACCGAGTCAAAGCGTTTCGCCGTTTGCGGAAGAAGTGTGATGTAGAACAAGTAGCAGAAGCATACATGCTCAAGAGGGATCACCCGAAATTCAAAGGCAACTGAATTTCGGCAACCGGGGCATCGAAGTCGGAATGCCGCGAAACTCACCGAGTCAAAGCGTTTCGCCGTTTGCGGAAGGAAGTGTGATGTAGAACAAGTAGCAGAAGCATACATGCTCAAGAGGGATCACCCGAAATTCAAAGGCAACTGAATTTCGGCAACCGGGGCATCGAAGTCGGAATGCCGCGAAACTCACCGAGTCAAAGCGTTTCGCGTTTGCGGAAGGAAGTGTGATGTAGAACAAGTAGCAGAAGCATACATGCTCAAGAGGGATCACCCGAAATTCAAAGGCAACTGAATTTCGGCAACCGGGGCATCGAAGTCGGAATGCCGCGAAACTCACCGAGTCAAAGCGTTTCGCATTTGCGGAAGGAAGTGTGATGTAGAACAAGTAGCAGAAGCATACATGCTCAAGAGGGATCACCCGAAATTCAAAGGCAACTGAATTTCGGCAACCGGGGCATCGAAGTCGGAATGCCGCGAAACTCACCGAGTCAAAGCGTTTCGCCGTTTGCGGAAGGAAGTGTGATGTAGAACAAGTAGCAGAAGCATACATGCTCAAGAGGGATCACCCGAAATTCAAAGGCAACTGAATTTCGGCAACCGGGGCATCGAAGTCGGAATGCCGCGAAACTCACCGAGTCAAAGCGTTTCGCCGTTTGCGGAAGGAAGTGTGATGTAGAACAAGTAGCAGAAGCATACATGCTCAAGAGGGATCACCCGAAATTCAAAGGCAACTGAATTTCGGCAACCGGGGCATCGAAGTCGGAATGCCGCGAAACTCACCGAGTCAAAGCGTTTCGCCGTTTGCGGAAGGAAGTGTGATGTAGAACAAGTAGCAGAAGCATACATGCTCAAGAGGGATCACCCGAAATTCAAAGGCAACTGAATTTCGGCAACCGGGGCATCGAAGTCGGAATGCCGCGAAACTCACCGAGTCAAAGCGTTTCGCCGTTTGCGGAAGGAAGTGTGATGTAGAACAAGTAGCAGAAGCATACATGCTCAAGAGGGATCACCGAAATTCAAAGGCAACTGAATTTCGGCAACCGGGGCATCGAAGTCGGAATGCCGCGAAACTCACCGAGTCAAAGCGTTTCGCCGTTTGCGGAAGGAAGTGTGATGTAGAACAAGTAGCAGAAGCATACATGCTCAAGAGGGATCACCCGAAATTCAAAGGCAACTGAATTTCGGCAACCGGGCATCGAAGTCGGAATGCCGCGAAACTCACCGAGTCAAAGCGTTTCGCCGTTTGCGGAAGAAGAGTGTGATGTAGAACAAGTAGCAGAAGCATACATGCTCAAGAGGGATCACCCAAATTCAAAGGCAACTGAATTTCGGCAACCGGGGCATCGAAGTCGGAATGCCGCGAAACTCACCGAGTCAAAGCGTTTCGCCGTTTGCGGAAGAAGTGTGATGTAGAACAAGTAGCAGAAGCATACATGCTCAAGAGGGATCACCCGAAATTCAAAGGCAACTGAATTTCGGCAACCGGGGCATCGAAGTCGGAATGCCGCGAAACTCACCGAGTCAAAGCGTTTCGCCGTTTGCGGAAGAAGTGTGATGTAGAACAAGTAGCAGAAGCATACATGCTCAAGAGGGATCACCCGAAATTCAAAGGCAACTGAATTTCGGCAACCGGGGCATCGAAGTCGGAATGCCGCGAAACTCACCGAGTCAAAGCGTTTCGCGTTTGCGGAAGGAAGTGTGATGTAGAACAAGTAGCAGAAGCATACATGCTCAAGAGGGATCACCGAAATTCAAAGGCAACTGAATTTCGGCAACCGGGGCATCGAAGTCGGAATGCCGCGAAACTCACCGAGTCAAAGCGTTTCGCCGTTTGCGGAAGAAGTGTGATGTAGAACAAGTAGCAGAAGCATACATGCTCAAGAGGGATCACCCGAAATTCAAAGGCAACTGAATTTCGGCAACCGGGGCATCGAAGTCGGAATGCCGCGAAACTCACCGAGTCAAAGCGTTTCGCCGTTTGCGGAAGGAAGTGTGATGTAGAACAAGTAGCAGAAGCATACATGCTCAAGAGGGATCACCCGAAATTCAAAGGCAACTGAATTTCGGCAACCGGGGCATCGAAGTCGGAATGCCGCGAAACTCACCGAGTCAAAGCGTTTCGCCTTTTGCGGAAGGAAGTGTGATGTAGAACAAGTAGCAGAAGCATACATGCTCAAGAGGGATCACCCGAAATTCAAAGGCAACTGAATTTCGGCAACCGGGGCATCGAAGTCGGAATGCCGCGAAACTCACCGAGTCAAAGCGTTTCGCCGTTTGCGGAAGGAAGTGTGATGTAGAACAAGTAGCAGAAGCATACATGCTCAAGAGGGATCACCCAAATTCAAAGGCAACTGAATTTCGGCAACCGGGGCATCGAAGTCGGAATGCCGCGAAACTCACCGAGTCAAAGCGTTTCGCCGTTTGCGGAAGGAAGTGTGATGTAGAACAAGTAGCAGAAGCATACATGCTCAAGAGGGATCACCCGAAATTCAAAGGCAACTGAATTTCGGCAACCGGGGCATCGAAGTCGGAATGCCGCGAAACTCACCGAGTCAAAGCGTTTCGCCGTTTGCGGAAGGAAGTGTGATGTAGAACAAGTAGCAGAAGCATACATGCTCAAGAGGGATCACCCGAAATTCAAAGGCAACTGAATTTCGGCAACCGGGCATCGAAGTCGGAATGCCGCGAAACTCACCGAGTCAAAGCGTTTCGCCGTTTGCGGAAGGAAGTGTGATGTAGAACAAGTAGCAGAAGCATACATGCTCAAGAGGGATCACCCGAAATTCAAAGGCAACTGAATTTCGGCAACCGGGGCATCGAAGTCGGAATGCCGCGAAACTCACCGAGTCAAAGCGTTTCGCCGTTTGCGGAAGGAAGTGTGATGTAGAACAAGTAGCAGAAGCATACATGCTCAAGAGGGATCACCCGAAATTCAAAGGCAACTGAATTTCGGCAACGGGGCATCGAAGTCGGAATGCCGCGAAACTCACCGAGTCAAAGCGTTTCGCCGTTTGCGGAAGGAAGTGTGATGTAGAACAAGTAGCAGAAGCATACATGCTCAAGAGGGATCACCCGAAATTCAAAGGCAACTGAATTTCGGCAACCGGGGCATCGAAGTCGGAATGCCGCGAAACTCACCGAGTCAAAGCGTTTCGCCGTTTGCGGAAGGAAGTGTGATGTAGAACAAGTAGCAGAAGCATACATGCTCAAGAGGGATCACCCGAAATTCAAAGGCAACTGAATTTCGGCAACCGGGCATCGAAGTCGGAATGCCGCGAAACTCACCGAGTCAAAGCGTTTCGCCGTTTGCGGAGGAAGTGTGATGTAGAACAAGTAGCAGAAGCATACATGCTCAAGAGGGATCACCCGAAATTCAAAGGCAACTGAATTTCGGCAACCGGGGCATCGAAGTCGGAATGCCGCGAAACTCACCGAGTCAAAGCGTTTCGCCGTTTGCGGAAGAAGTGTGATGTAGAACAAGTAGCAGAAGCATACATGCTCAAGAGGGATCACCCGAAATTCAAAGGCAACTGAATTTCGGCAACCGGGGCATCGAAGTCGGAATGCCGCGAAACTCACCGAGTCAAAGCGTTTCGCCGTTTGCGGAAGAAAGTGTGATGTAGAACAAGTAGCAGAAGCATACATGCTCAAGAGGGATCACCCGAAATTCAAAGGCAACTGAATTTCGGCAACGTAAACTCCACCGAGTCAAAGCGTTTCGCCTTTGCGGAAGGAAGTGTGATGTAGAACAAGTAGCAGAAGCATACATGCTCAAGAGGGATCACCCGAAATTCAAAGGCAACTGACTTTCGGCAACCGGGGCATCGAAGTCGGAATGCCGCGAAAGTCACCGAGTCAAAGCGTTTCGCCGTTTGCGGAAGAAGTCTGATGTAGAACAAGTAGCAGATGCATACATGCTCAAGAGGGATCACCCGAAATTCAAAGGCAACTGACTTTCGGCAACCGGGGCATCGAAGTCGGAATGCCGCGAAACTCACCGAGTCAAAGCGTTTCGCCGTTTGCGGAAGGAAGTGTGATGTAGAACAAGTAGCAGAAGCATACATGCTCAAGAGGGATCACCCGAAATTCAAAGGCAATTGAATTTCGGCAACCGGGGCATCGAAGTCGGAATGCCGCGAAACTCACCGAGTCAAAGCGTTTCGCCGTTTGCGGAAGGAAGTGTGATGTAGAACAAGTAGCAGAAGCATACATGCTCAAGAGGGATCACCCGAAATTCAAAGGCAATTGAATTTCGGAACCGAAACTCACCGAGTCAAAGCGTTTCGCCATTTGCGGAAGGAAGTGTGATGTAGAACAAGTAGCAGAAGCATACATGCTCAAGAGGGATCACCCGAAATTCAAAGGCAACTGAATTTCGGCAACCGGGGCATCGAAGTCGGAATGCCGCGAAACTCACCGAGTCAAAGCGTTTCGCCTTTTGCGGAAGGAAGTGTGATGTAGAAGAAGTAGCAGAAGCATACATTCTAAAGAGGGATCACCCGAAATTCAAAGGCAACTGAATTTCGGCAACCGGGGCATCGAAGTCGGAATGCCGCGAAACTCACCGAGTCAAAGCGTTTCGCCGATTGCGGAAGAAGTGTGATGTAGAACAAGTAGCAGAAGCATAAATGCTCAAGAGGGATCACCCGAGATTCAAAAGCAACTGAATTTCGGCAACCGGGGCATTGAAGTCGGAATGCCGCGAAACTCACCGAGTCAAAGCGTTTCGTTTTTTGCGGAAGGAAGTGTGATGTAGAACAAGTAGCAGAAGCATACATGCTCAAAGGGGATCACCCGAAATTCAAAGGCAATCGAATTTCGGCAACCGGGGCATCGATGGCGGAATGCCGCGAAACTTACCGAGTCAAAGCGTTTCGCCGTTTGCGGAAGGAAGTGCTATGTAGAACAAGTAGCAGAAGCATAGATGCTCAAGAGGGATCACCCGAAATTCAAAGGGAACTAAATTTTGGCAACCGGGGCATCGAAGTCGGAATGCCGCGAAACTCACCGAGTCAAAGCGTTTCGCCGTTTGCGGAGGAAGTGTGATGTAGAACAAGTAGCAGAAGCATACATGCTCAAGAGGGATCACCCGAAATTCAAAGGCAACTGAATTTCGGCAACCGGGGCATCGAAGTCGGAATGCCGCGAAACTCACCGAGTCAAAACGTTTCGCCGTTTGCGGAAGGAAGTGTGATGTAGAACAAGTAGCAGAAGCATACATGCTCAAGAGGGATCACCCGAAATTCAAAGGCAACTGAATTTCGGCAACCGGGGCATCGAAGTCGGAATGCCGCGAAACTCACCGAGTCAAAGCGTTTCGCGTTTGCGGAAGAAGTGTGATGTAGAACAAGTAGCAGAAGCATACATGCTCAAGAGGGATCACCCGAAATTCAAAGGCAACTGAATTTCGGCAACCGGGGCATCGAAGTCGGAATGCCGCGAAACTCACCGAGTCAAAGCGTTTCGCCGTTTGCGGAAGGAAGTGTGATGTAGAACAAGTAGCAGAAGCATACATGCTCAAGAGGGATCACCCGAAATTCAAAGGCAACTGAATTTCGGCAACCGGGGCATCGAAGTCGGAATGCCGCGAAACTCACCGAGTCAAAGCGTTTCGCCGTTTGCGGAAGGAAGTGTGATGTAGAACAAGTAGCAGAAGCATACATGCTCAAGAGGGATCACCCGAAATTCAAAGGCAACTGAATTTCGGCAACCGGGGCATCGAAGTCGGAATGCCGCGAAACTCACCGAGTCAAAGCGTTTCGCCGTTTGCGGAAGGAAGTGTGATGTAGAACAAGTAGCAGAAGCATACATGCTCAAGAGGGATCACCCGAAATTCAAAGGCAACTGAATTTCGGCAACCGGGGCATCGAAGTCGGAATGCCGCGAAACTCACCGAGTCAAAGCGTTTCGCCGTTTGCGGAAGGAAGTGTGATGTAGAACAAGTAGCAGAAGCATACATGCTCAAGAGGGATCACCCGAAATTCAAAGGCAACTGAATTTCGGCAACCGGGGCATCGAAGTCGGAATGCCGCGAAACTCACCGAGTCAAAGCGTTTCGCCGTTTGCGGAAGGAAGTGTGATGTAGAACAAGTAGCAGAAGCATACATGCTCAAGAGGGATCACCCGAAATTCAAAGGCAACTGAATTTCGGCAACCGGGGCATCGAAGTCGGAATGCCGCGAAACTCACCGAGTCAAAGCGTTTCGCCGTTTGCGGAAGGAAGTGTGATGTAGAACAAGTAGCAGAAGCATACATGCTCAAGAGGGATCACCCGAAATTCAAAGGCAACTGAATTTCGGCAACGGGGCATCGAAGTCGGAATGCCGCGAAACTCACCGAGTCAAAGCGTTTCGCCGTTTGCGGAAGGAAGTGTGATGTAGAACAAGTAGCAGAAGCATACATGCTCAAGAGGGATCACCCGAAATTCAAAGGCAACTGAATTTCGGCAACCGGGGCATCGAAGTCGGAATGCCGCGAAACTCACCGAGTCAAAGCGTTTCGCCGTTTGCGGAAGAAGTGTGATGTAGAACAAGTAGCAGAAGCATACATGCTCAAGAGGGATCACCCGAAATTCAAAGGCAACTGAATTTCGGCAACCGGGGCATCGAAGTCGGAATGCCGCGAAACTCACCGAGTCAAAGCGTTTCGCCGTTTGCGGAAGGAAGTCTGATGTAGAACAAGTAGCAGAAGCATACATGCTCAAGAGGGATCACCCGAAATTCAAAGGCAACTGAATTTCGGCAACCGGGGCATCGAAGTCGGAATGCCGCGAAACTCACCGAGTCAAAGCGTTTCGCCGTTTGCGGAAGGAAGAAGTGTGATGTAGAACAAGTAGCAGAAGCATACATGCTCAAGAGGGATCACCCGAAATTCAAAGGCAACTGAATTTCGGCAACGGGGCATCGAAGTCGGAATGCCGCGAAACTCACCGAGTCAAAGCGTTTCGCCGTTTGCGGAAGGAAGTGTGATGTAGAACAAGTAGCAGAAGCATACATGCTCAAGAGGGATCACCCGAAATTCAAAGGCAACTGAATTTCGGCAACCGGGGCATCGAAGTCGGAATGCCGCGAAACTCACCGAGTCAAAGCGTTTCGCCGTTTGCGGAGGAAGTGTGATGTAGAACAAGTAGCAGAAGCATACATGCTCAAGAGGGATCACCCGAAATTCAAAGGCAACTGAATTTCGGCAACCGGGGCATCGAAGTCGGAATGCCGCGAAACTCACCGAGTCAAAGCGTTTCGCCGTTTGCGGAAGGAAGTGTGATGTAGAACAAGTAGCAGAAGCATACATGCTCAAGAGGGATCACCCGAAATTCAAAGGCAACTGAATTTCGGCAACCGGGGCATCGAAGTCGGAATGCCGCGAAACTCACCGAGTCAAAGCGTTTCGCCGTTTGCGGAAGGAAGTGTGATGTAGAACAAGTAGCAGAAGCATACATGCTCAAGAGGGATCACCCGAAATTCAAAGGCAACTGAATTTCGGCAACCGGGGCATCGAAGTCGGAATGCCGCGAAACTCACCGAGTCAAAGCGTTTCGCCGTTTGCGGAGGAAGTGTGATGTAGAACAAGTAGCAGAAGCATACATGCTCAAGAGGGATCACCCGAAATTCAAAGGCAACTGAATTTCGGCAACCGGGGCATCGAAGTCGGAATGCCGCGAAACTCACCGAGTCAAAGCGTTTCGCCGTTTGCGGAAGGAAGTGTGATGTAGAACAAGTAGCAGAAGCATACATGCTCAAGAGGGATCACCCGAAATTCAAAGGCAACTGAATTTCGGCAACCGGGGCATCCAAGTCGGAATGCCGCGAAACTCACCGAGTCAAAGCGTTTCGCCGTTTGCGGAAGAAGTGTGATGTAGAACAAGTAGCAGGAGCATACATGCTCAAAAGGGATCACCCGAAATTCAAAGGCAACTGAATTTCAGCAACCGGGGCACCGAAGTCGGAATGCCACGAAACTCACCGAGTCAAAGCGTTTCGCTGTTTGTGGAAGGAAGTGTGATGTAGAAAAATTAGCAGAAGCATACATGCTCAAGAGGGATCACCCGAAATTCAAAGGCAACTGAATTTCGGCAACGGGGCATCGAAGTCGGAATGCCACGAAACTCACCGAGTCAAAGCGTTTCGCTGTTTGTGGAAGGAAGTGTGATGTAGAAAAATTAGCAGAAGCATACATGCTCAAGAGGGATCACCCGAAATTCAAAGGCAACTGAATTTCGGCAGCCGGGGCATCGAGTCGGAATGCCGCGAAACTCACCGAGTCAAAGCATTTCGCTGTTTGCGGAAGGAAGTGTGATGTAGAACAAGTAGCAGAAGCATACATGCTCAAGAGGGATCACACGAAATTCAAAGGCAACTGAATTTCGGCAACCAGGGCATTGAAGGCGGAATGCCGCGAAACTCAACGAGTCAAAGCGTTTCGCTGTTTGCGGAAGAAGTGTGATGTAGAACAAGTAGCAGAAGCATACATGCTCAAGAGGGATCACCCGAAATTCAAAGGCAACTGAATTTCGGCAACCGGGGCATCGAAGTCGGAATGCCGCGAAACTCACCGAGTCAAAGCGTTTCGCCGTTTGCGGAAGGAAGTGTGATGTAGAACAAGTAGCAGAAGCATACATGCTCAAGAGGGATCACCCGAAATTCAAAGGCAACTGAATTTCGGCAACCGGGGCATCGAAGTCGGAATGCCGCGAAACTCACCGAGTCAAAGCGTTTCGCCGTTTGCGGAAGGAAGTGTGATGTAGAACAAGTAGCAGAAGCATACATGCTCAAGAGGGATCACCCGAAATTCAAAGGCAACTGAATTTCGGCAACGGGGCATCGAAGTCGGAATGCCGCGAAACTCACCGAGTCAAAGCGTTTCGCCGTTTGCGGAAGGAAGTGTGATGTAGAACAAGTAGCAGAAGCATACATGCTCAAGAGGGATCACCCGAAATTCAAAGGCAACTGAATTTCGGCAACCGGGGCATCGAAGTCGGAATGCCGCGAAACTCACCGAGTCAAAGCGTTTCGCCGTTTGCGGAAGGAAGTGTGATGTAGAACAAGTAGCAGAAGCATACATGCTCAAGAGGGATCACCCGAAATTCAAAGGCAACTGAATTTCGGCAACCGGGCATCGAAGTCGGAATGCCGCGAAACTCACCGAGTCAAAGCGTTTCGCCTTTGCGGAAGGAAGTGTGATGTAGAACAAGTAGCAGAAGCATACATGCTCAAGAGGGATCACCCGAAATTCAAAGGCAACTGAATTTCGGCAACCGGGGCATCGAAGTCGGAATGCCGCGAAACTCACCGAGTCAAAGCGTTTCGCCGTTTGCGGAAGGAAGTGTGATGTAGAACAAGTAGCAGAAGCATACATGCTCAAGAGGGATCACCCGAAATTCAAAGGCAACTGAATTTCGGCAACCGGGGCATCGAAGTCGGAATGCCGCGAAACTCACCGAGTCAAAGCGTTTCGCCGTTTGCGGAAGGAAGTGTGATGTAGAACAAGTAGCAGAAGCATACATGCTCAAGAGGGATCACCCGAAATTCAAAGGCAACTGAATTTCGGCAAACGGGGCATCGAAGTCGGAATGCCGCGAAACTCACCGAGTCAAAGCGTTTCGCCGTTTGCGGAAGGAAGTGTGATGTAGAACAAGTAGCAGAAGCATACATGCTCAAGAGGGATCACCCGAAATTCAAAGGCAACTGAATTTCGGCAACCGGGGCATCGAAGTCGGAATGCCGCGAAACTCACCGAGTCAAAGCGTTTCGCCGTTTGCGGAAGGAAGTGTGATGTAGAACAAGTAGCAGAAGCATACATGCTCAAGAGGGATCACCCGAAATTCAAAGGCAACTGAATTTCGGCAACCGGGGCATCGAAGTCGGAATGCCGCGAAACTCACCGAGTCAAAGCGTTTCGCCGTTTGCGGAAGGAAGTGTGATGTAGAACAAGTAGCAGAAGCATACATGCTCAAGAGGGATCACCCGAAATTCAAAGGCAACTGAATTTCGGCAACCGGGGCATCGAAGTCGGAATGCCGCGAAACTCACCGAGTCAAAGCGTTTCGCCGTTTGCGGAAGGAAGTGTGATGTAGAACAAGTAGCAGAAGCATACATGCTCAAGAGGGATCACCGAAATTCAAAGGCAACTGAATTTCGGCAACCGGGGCATCGAAGTCGGAATGCCGCGAAACTCACCGAGTCAAAGCGTTTCGCCTTTGCGGAAGGAAGTGTGATGTAGAACAAGTAGCAGAAGCATACATGCTCAAGAGGGATCACCCGAAATTCAAAGGCAACTGAATTTCGGCAAACGGGGCATCGAAGTCGGAATGCCGCGAAACTCACCGAGTCAAAGCGTTTCGCCGTTTGCGGAAGGAAGTGTGATGTAGAACAAGTAGCAGAAGCATACATGCTCAAGAGGGATCACCCGAAATTCAAAGGCAACTGAATTTCGGCAACCGGGGCATCGAAGTCGGAATGCCGCGAAACTCACCGAGTCAAAGCGTTTCGCCGTTTGCGGAAGAAGTGTGATGTAGAACAAGTAGCAGAAGCATACATGCTCAAGAGGGATCACCCGAAATTCAAAGGCAACTGAATTTCGGCAACCGGGGCATCGAAGTCGGAATGCCGCGAAACTCACCGAGTCAAAGCGTTTCGCCGTTTGCGGAAGAAGTGTGATGTAGAACAAGTAGCAGAAGCATACATGCTCAAGAGGGATCACCCGAAATTCAAAGGCAACTGAATTTCGGCAACCGGGGCATCGAAGTCGGAATGCCGCGAAACTCACCGAGTCAAAGCGTTTCGCCGTTTGCGGAAGGAAGTGTGATGTAGAACAAGTAGCAGAAGCATACATGCTCAAGAGGGATCACCCGAAATTCAAAGGCAACTGAATTTCGGCAACCGGGCATCGAAGTCGGAATGCCGCGAAACTCACCGAGTCAAAGCGTTTCGCCGTTTGCGGAAGGAAGTGTGATGTAGAACAAGTAGCAGAAGCATACATGCTCAAGAGGGATCACCCGAAATTCAAAGGCAACTGAATTTCGGCAACCGGGGCATCGAAGTCGGAATGCCGCGAAACTCACCGAGTCAAAGCGTTTCGCCGTTTGCGGAAGGAAGTGTGATGTAGAACAAGTAGCAGAAGCATACATGCTCAAGAGGGATCACCCGAAATTCAAAGGCAACTGAATTTCGGCAACCGGGGCATCGAAGTCGGAATGCCGCGAAACTCACCGAGTCAAAGCGTTTCGCCGTTTGCGGAAGGAAGTGTGATGTAGAACAAGTAGCAGAAGCATACATGCTCAAGAGGGATCACCCGAAATTCAAAGGCAACTGAATTTCGGCAACGAAACTCACCGAGTCAAAGCGTTTCGCCGTTTGCGGAAGGAAGTGTGATGTAGAACAAGTAGCAGAAGCATACATGCTCAAGAGGGATCACCCGAAATTCAAAGGCAACTGAATTTCGGCAACCGGGGCATCGAAGTCGGAATGCCGCGAAACTCACCGAGTCAAAGCGTTTCGCCGTTTGCGGAAGAAGTGTGATGTAGAACAAGTAGCAGAAGCATACATGCTCAAGAGGGATCACCCGAAATTCAAAGGCAACTGAATTTCGGCAACCGGGGCATCGAAGTCGGAATGCCGCGAAACTCACCGAGTCAAAGCGTTTCGCCGTTTGCGGAAGGAAGTGTGATGTAGAACAAGTAGCAGAAGCATACATGCTCAAGAGGGATCACCCGAAATTCAAAGGCAACTGAATTTCGGCAACCGGGGCATCGAAGTCGGAATGCCGCGAAACTCACCGAGTCAAAGCGTTTCGCCGTTTGCGGAAGGAAGTGTGATGTAGAACAAGTAGCAGAAGCATACATGCTCAAGAGGGATCACCCGAAATTCAAAGGCAACTGAATTTCGGCAACCGGGGCATCGAAGTCGGAATGCCGCGAAACTCACCGAGTCAAAGCGTTTCGCCGTTTGCGGAAGAAGTGTGATGTAGAACAAGTAGCAGAAGCATACATGCTCAAGAGGGATCACCCGAAATTCAAAGGCAACTGAATTTCGGCAACCGGGGCATCGAAGTCGGAATGCCGCGAAACTCACCGAGTCAAAGCGTTTCGCCGTTTGCGGAAGGAAGTGTGATGTAGAACAAGTAGCAGAAGCATACATGCTCAAGAGGGATCACCCGAAATTCAAAGGCAACTGAATTTCGGCAACCGGGGCATCGAAGTCGGAATGCCGCGAAACTCACCGAGTCAAAGCGTTTCGCCGTTTGCGGAAGGAAGTGTGATGTAGAACAAGTAGCAGAAGCATACATGCTCAAGAGGGATCACCCGAAATTCAAAGGCAACTGAATTTCGGCAACCGGGGCATCGAAGTCGGAATGCCGCGAAACTCACCGAGTCAAAGCGTTTCGCCGTTTGCGGAAGGAAGTGTGATGTAGAACAAGTAGCAGAAGCATACATGCTCAAGAGGGATCACCCGAAATTCAAAGGCAACTGAATTTCGGCAACCGGGGCATCGAAGTCGGAATGCCGCGAAACTCACCGAGTCAAAGCGTTTCGCCGTTTGCGGAAGGAAGTGTGATGTAGAACAAGTAGCAGAAGCATACATGCTCAAGAGGGATCACCCGAAATTCAAAGGCAACTGAATTTCGGCAACCGGGGCATCGAAGTCGGAATGCCGCGAAACTCACCGAGTCAAAGCGTTTCGCCGTTTGCGGAAGGAAGTGTGATGTAGAACAAGTAGCAGAAGCATACATGCTCAAGAGGGATCACCCGAAATTCAAAGGCAACTGAATTTCGGCAACCGGGGCATCGAAGTCGGAATGCCGCGAAACTCACCGAGTCAAAGCGTTTCGCCGTTTGCGGAAGGAAGTGTGATGTAGAACAAGTAGCAGAAGCATACATGCTCAAGAGGGATCACCCGAAATTCAAAGGCAACTGAATTTCGGCAACCGGGGCATCGAAGTCGGAATGCCGCGAAACTCACCGAGTCAAAGCGTTTCGCCGTTTGCGGAAGGAAGTGTGATGTAGAACAAGTAGCAGAAGCATACATGCTCAAGAGGGATCACCCGAAATTCAAAGGCAACTGAATTTCGGCAACCGGGGCATCGAAGTCGGAATGCCGCGAAACTCACCGAGTCAAAGCGTTTCGCCGTTTGCGGAAGGAAGTGTGATGTAGAACAAGTAGCAGAAGCATACATGCTCAAGAGGGATCACCCGAAATTCAAAGGCAACTGAATTTCGGCAACCGGGGCATCGAAGTCGGAATGCCGCGAAACTCACCGAGTCAAAGCGTTTCGCCGTTTGCGGAAGGAAGTGTGATGTAGAACAAGTAGCAGAAGCATACATGCTCAAGAGGGATCACCCGAAATTCAAAGGCAACTGAATTTCGGCAACCGGGGCATCGAAGTCGGAATGCCGCGAAACTCACCGAGTCAAAGCGTTTCGCCGTTTGCGGAAGGAAGTGTGATGTAGAACAAGTAGCAGAAGCATACATGCTCAAGAGGGATCACCCGAAATTCAAAGGCAACTGAATTTCGGCAACCGGGGCATCGAAGTCGGAATGCCGCGAAACTCACCGAGTCAAAGCGTTTCGCCGTTTGCGGAAGGAAGTGTGATGTAGAACAAGTAGCAGAAGCATACATGCTCAAGAGGGATCACCCGAAATTCAAAGGCAACTGAATTTCGGCAACCGGGGCATCGAAGTCGGAATGCCGCGAAACTCACCGAGTCAAAGCGTTTCGCCGTTTGCGGAAGGAAGTGTGATGTAGAACAAGTAGCAGAAGCATACATGCTCAAGAGGGATCACCCGAAATTCAAAGGCAACTGAATTTCGGCAACCGGGGCATCGAAGTCGGAATGCCGCGAAACTCACCGAGTCAAAGCGTTTCGCCGTTTGCGGAAGAAGTGTGATGTAGAACAAGTAGCAGAAGCATACATGCTCAAGAGGGATCACCCGAAATTCAAAGGCAACTGAATTTCGGCAACCGGGCATCGAAGTCGGAATGCCGCGAAACTCACCGAGTCAAAGCGTTTCGCCGTTTGCGGAAGAAGTGTGATGTAGAACAAGTAGCAGAAGCATACATGCTCAAGAGGGATCACCCGAAATTCAAAGGCAACTGAATTTCGGCAACCGGGGCATCGAAGTCGGAATGCCGCGAAACTCACCGAGTCAAAGCGTTTCGCCGTTTGCGGAAGGAAGTGTGATGTAGAACAAGTAGCAGAAGCATACATGCTCAAGAGGGATCACCCGAAATTCAAAGGCAACTGAATTTCGGCAACCGGGGCATCGAAGTCGGAATGCCGCGAAACTCACCGAGTCAAAGCGTTTCGCCGTTTGCGGAAGGAAGTGTGATGTAGAACAAGTAGCAGAAGCATACATGCTCAAGAGGGATCACCCGAAATTCAAAGGCAACTGAATTTCGGCAACCGGGGCATCGAAGTCGGAATGCCGCGAAACTCACCGAGTCAAAGCGTTTCGCCGTTTGCGGAAGGAAGTGTGATGTAGAACAAGTAGCAGAAGCATACATGCTCAAGAGGGATCACCCGAAATTCAAAGGCAACTGAATTTCGGCAACCGGGGCATCGAAGTCGGAATGCCGCGAAACTCACCGAGTCAAAGCGTTTCGCCGTTTGCGGAAGGAAGTGTGATGTAGAACAAGTAGCAGAAGCATACATGCTCAAGAGGGATCACCCGAAATTCAAAGGCAACTGAATTTCGGCAACCGGGGCATCGAAGTCGGAATGCCGCGAAACTCACCGAGTCAAAGCGTTTCGCCGTTTGCGGAAGGAAGTGTGATGTAGAACAAGTAGCAGAAGCATACATGCTCAAGAGGGATCACCCGAAATTCAAAGGCAACTGAATTTCGGCAACCGGGGCATCGAAGTCGGAATGCCGCGAAACTCACCGAGTCAAAGCGTTTCGCCGTTTGCGGAAGGAAGTGTGATGTAGAACAAGTAGCAGAAGCATACATGCTCAAGAGGGATCACCCGAAATTCAAAGGCAACTGAATTTCGGCAACCGGGGCATCGAAGTCGGAATGCCGCGAAACTCACCGAGTCAAAGCGTTTCGCCGTTTGCGGAAGGAAGTGTGATGTAGAACAAGTAGCAGAAGCATACATGCTCAAGAGGGATCACCCGAAATTCAAAGGCAACTGAATTTCGGCAACCGGGGCATCGAAGTCGGAATGCCGCGAAACTCACCGAGTCAAAGCGTTTCGCCGTTTGCGGAAGGAAGTGTGATGTAGAACAAGTAGCAGAAGCATACATGCTCAAGAGGGATCACCCGAAATTCAAAGGCAACTGAATTTCGGCAACCGGGGCATCGAAGTCGGAATGCCGCGAAACTCACCGAGTCAAAGCGTTTCGCCGTTTGCGGAAGGAAGTGTGATGTAGAACAAGTAGCAGAAGCATACATGCTCAAGAGGGATCACCCGAAATTCAAAGGCAACTGAATTTCGGCAACCGGGGCATCGAAGTCGGAATGCCGCGAAACTCACCGAGTCAAAGCGTTTCGCCGTTTGCGGAAGGAAGTGTGATGTAGAACAAGTAGCAGAAGCATACATGCTCAAGAGGGATCACCCGAAATTCAAAGGCAACTGAATTTCGGCAACCGGGGCATCGAAGTCGGAATGCCGCGAAACTCACCGAGTCAAAGCGTTTCGCCGTTTGCGGAAGGAAGTGTGATGTAGAACAAGTAGCAGAAGCATACATGCTCAAGAGGGATCACCCGAAATTCAAAGGCAACTGAATTTCGGCAACCGGGGCATCGAAGTCGGAATGCCGCGAAACTCACCGAGTCAAAGCGTTTCGCCGTTTGCGGAAGGAAGTGTGATGTAGAACAAGTAGCAGAAGCATACATGCTCAAGAGGGATCACCCGAAATTCAAAGGCAACTGAATTTCGGCAACCGGGGCATCGAAGTCGGAATGCCGCGAAACTCACCGAGTCAAAGCGTTTCGCCGTTTGCGGAAGGAAGTGTGATGTAGAACAAGTAGCAGAAGCATACATGCTCAAGAGGGATCACCCGAAATTCAAAGGCAACTGAATTTCGGCAACCGGGGCATCGAAGTCGGAATGCCGCGAAACTCACCGAGTCAAAGCGTTTCGCCGTTTGCGGAAGGAAGTGTGATGTAGAACAAGTAGCAGAAGCATACATGCTCAAGAGGGATCACCCGAAATTCAAAGGCAACTGAATTTCGGCAACCGGGGCATCGAAGTCGGAATGCCGCGAAACTCACCGAGTCAAAGCGTTTCGCCGTTTGCGGAAGGAAGTGTGATGTAGAACAAGTAGCAGAAGCATACATGCTCAAGAGGGATCACCCGAAATTCAAAGGCAACTGAATTTCGGCAACCGGGGCATCGAAGTCGGAATGCCGCGAAACTCACCGAGTCAAAGCGTTTCGCCGTTTGCGGAAGGAAGTGTGATGTAGAACAAGTAGCAGAAGCATACATGCTCAAGAGGGATCACCCGAAATTCAAAGGCAACTGAATTTCGGCAACCGGGGCATCGAAGTCGGAATGCCGCGAAACTCACCGAGTCAAAGCGTTTCGCCGTTTGCGGAAGGAAGTGTGATGTAGAACAAGTAGCAGAAGCATACATGCTCAAGAGGGATCACCCGAAATTCAAAGGCAACTGAATTTCGGCAACCGGGGCATCGAAGTCGGAATGCCGCGAAACTCACCGAGTCAAAGCGTTTCGCCGTTTGCGGAAGGAAGTGTGATGTAGAACAAGTAGCAGAAGCATACATGCTCAAGAGGGATCACCCGAAATTCAAAGGCAACTGAATTTCGGCAACCGGGGCATCGAAGTCGGAATGCCGCGAAACTCACCGAGTCAAAGCGTTTCGCCGTTTGCGGAAGAAGTGTGATGTAGAACAAGTAGCAGAAGCATACATGCTCAAGAGGGATCACCCGAAATTCAAAGGCAACTGAATTTCGGCAACCGGGGCATCGAAGTCGGAATGCCGCGAAACTCACCGAGTCAAAGCGTTTCGCCGTTTGCGGAAGGAAGTGTGATGTAGAACAAGTAGCAGAAGCATACATGCTCAAGAGGGATCACCCGAAATTCAAAGGCAACTGAATTTCGGCAACCGGGGCATCGAAGTCGGAATGCCGCGAAACTCACCGAGTCAAAGCGTTTCGCCGTTTGCGGAAGGAAGTGTGATGTAGAACAAGTAGCAGAAGCATACATGCTCAAGAGGGATCACCCGAAATTCAAAGGCAACTGAATTTCGGCAACCGGGGCATCGAAGTCGGAATGCCGCGAAACTCACCGAGTCAAAGCGTTTCGCCGTTTGCGGAAGGAAGTGTGATGTAGAACAAGTAGCAGAAGCATACATGCTCAAGAGGGATCACCCGAAATTCAAAGGCAACTGAATTTCGGCAACCGGGGCATCGAAGTCGGAATGCCGCGAAACTCACCGAGTCAAAGCGTTTCGCCGTTTGCGGAAGGAAGTGTGATGTAGAACAAGTAGCAGAAGCATACATGCTCAAGAGGGATCACCCGAAATTCAAAGGCAACTGAATTTCGGCAACCGGGGCATCGAAGTCGGAATGCCGCGAAACTCACCGAGTCAAAGCGTTTCGCCGTTTGCGGAAGGAAGTGTGATGTAGAACAAGTAGCAGAAGCATACATGCTCAAGAGGGATCACCCGAAATTCAAAGGCAACTGAATTTCGGCAACCGGGGCATCGAAGTCGGAATGCCGCGAAACTCACCGAGTCAAAGCGTTTCGCCGTTTGCGGAAGGAAGTGTGATGTAGAACAAGTAGCAGAAGCATACATGCTCAAGAGGGATCACCCGAAATTCAAAGGCAACTGAATTTCGGCAACCGGGGCATCGAAGTCGGAATGCCGCGAAACTCACCGAGTCAAAGCGTTTCGCCGTTTGCGGAAGGAAGTGTGATGTAGAACAAGTAGCAGAAGCATACATGCTCAAGAGGGATCACCCGAAATTCAAAGGCAACTGAATTTCGGCAACCGGGGCATCGAAGTCGGAATGCCGCGAAACTCACCGAGTCAAAGCGTTTCGCCGTTTGCGGAAGGAAGTGTGATGTAGAACAAGTAGCAGAAGCATACATGCTCAAGAGGGATCACCCGAAATTCAAAGGCAACTGAATTTCGGCAACCGGGGCATCGAAGTCGGAATGCCGCGAAACTCACCGAGTCAAAGCGTTTCGCCGTTTGCGGAAGGAAGTGTGATGTAGAACAAGTAGCAGAAGCATACATGCTCAAGAGGGATCACCCGAAATTCAAAGGCAACTGAATTTCGGCAACCGGGGCATCGAAGTCGGAATGCCGCGAAACTCACCGAGTCAAAGCGTTTCGCCGTTTGCGGAAGGAAGTGTGATGTAGAACAAGTAGCAGAAGCATACATGCTCAAGAGGGATCACCCGAAATTCAAAGGCAACTGAATTTCGGCAACCGGGGCATCGAAGTCGGAATGCCGCGAAACTCACCGAGTCAAAGCGTTTCGCCGTTTGCGGAAGGAAGTGTGATGTAGAACAAGTAGCAGAAGCATACATGCTCAAGAGGGATCACCCGAAATTCAAAGGCAACTGAATTTCGGCAACCGGGGCATCGAAGTCGGAATGCCGCGAAACTCACCGAGTCAAAGCGTTTCGCCGTTTGCGGAAGGAAGTGTGATGTAGAACAAGTAGCAGAAGCATACATGCTCAAGAGGGATCACCCGAAATTCAAAGGCAACTGAATTTCGGCAACCGGGGCATCGAAGTCGGAATGCCGCGAAACTCACCGAGTCAAAGCGTTTCGCCGTTTGCGGAAGGAAGTGTGATGTAGAACAAGTAGCAGAAGCATACATGCTCAAGAGGGATCACCCGAAATTCAAAGGCAACTGAATTTCGGCAACCGGGGCATCGAAGTCGGAATGCCGCGAAACTCACCGAGTCAAAGCGTTTCGCCGTTTGCGGAAGGAAGTGTGATGTAGAACAAGTAGCAGAAGCATACATGCTCAAGAGGGATCACCCGAAATTCAAAGGCAACTGAATTTCGGCAACCGGGGCATCGAAGTCGGAATGCCGCGAAACTCACCGAGTCAAAGCGTTTCGCCGTTTGCGGAAGGAAGTGTGATGTAGAACAAGTAGCAGAAGCATACATGCTCAAGAGGGATCACCCGAAATTCAAAGGCAACTGAATTTCGGCAACCGGGGCATCGAAGTCGGAATGCCGCGAAACTCACCGAGTCAAAGCGTTTCGCCGTTTGCGGAAGGAAGTGTGATGTAGAACAAGTAGCAGAAGCATACATGCTCAAGAGGGATCACCCGAAATTCAAAGGCAACTGAATTTCGGCAACCGGGGCATCGAAGTCGGAATGCCGCGAAACTCACCGAGTCAAAGCGTTTCGCCGTTTGCGGAAGGAAGTGTGATGTAGAACAAGTAGCAGAAGCATACATGCTCAAGAGGGATCACCCGAAATTCAAAGGCAACTGAATTTCGGCAACCGGGGCATCGAAGTCGGAATGCCGCGAAACTCACCGAGTCAAAGCGTTTCGCCGTTTGCGGAAGGAAGTGTGATGTAGAACAAGTAGCAGAAGCATACATGCTCAAGAGGGATCACCCGAAATTCAAAGGCAACTGAATTTCGGCAACCGGGGCATCGAAGTCGGAATGCCGCGAAACTCACCGAGTCAAAGCGTTTCGCCGTTTGCGGAAGGAAGTGTGATGTAGAACAAGTAGCAGAAGCATACATGCTCAAGAGGGATCACCCGAAATTCAAAGGCAACTGAATTTCGGCAACCGGGGCATCGAAGTCGGAATGCCGCGAAACTCACCGAGTCAAAGCGTTTCGCCGTTTGCGGAAGGAAGTGTGATGTAGAACAAGTAGCAGAAGCATACATGCTCAAGAGGGATCACCCGAAATTCAAAGGCAACTGAATTTCGGCAACCGGGGCATCGAAGTCGGAATGCCGCGAAACTCACCGAGTCAAAGCGTTTCGCCGTTTGCGGAAGGAAGTGTGATGTAGAACAAGTAGCAGAAGCATACATGCTCAAGAGGGATCACCCGAAATTCAAAGGCAACTGAATTTCGGCAACCGGGGCATCGAAGTCGGAATGCCGCGAAACTCACCGAGTCAAAGCGTTTCGCCGTTTGCGGAAGGAAGTGTGATGTAGAACAAGTAGCAGAAGCATACATGCTCAAGAGGGATCACCCGAAATTCAAAGGCAACTGAATTTCGGCAACCGGGGCATCGAAGTCGGAATGCCGCGAAACTCACCGAGTCAAAGCGTTTCGCCGTTTGCGGAAGGAAGTGTGATGTAGAACAAGTAGCAGAAGCATACATGCTCAAGAGGGATCACCCGAAATTCAAAGGCAACTGAATTTCGGCAACCGGGGCATCGAAGTCGGAATGCCGCGAAACTCACCGAGTCAAAGCGTTTCGCCGTTTGCGGAAGGAAGTGTGATGTAGAACAAGTAGCAGAAGCATACATGCTCAAGAGGGATCACCCGAAATTCAAAGGCAACTGAATTTCGGCAACCGGGGCATCGAAGTCGGAATGCCGCGAAACTCACCGAGTCAAAGCGTTTCGCCGTTTGCGGAAGGAAGTGTGATGTAGAACAAGTAGCAGAAGCATACATGCTCAAGAGGGATCACCCGAAATTCAAAGGCAACTGAATTTCGGCAACCGGGGCATCGAAGTCGGAATGCCGCGAAACTCACCGAGTCAAAGCGTTTCGCCGTTTGCGGAAGGAAGTGTGATGTAGAACAAGTAGCAGAAGCATACATGCTCAAGAGGGATCACCCGAAATTCAAAGGCAACTGAATTTCGGCAACCGGGGCATCGAAGTCGGAATGCCGCGAAACTCACCGAGTCAAAGCGTTTCGCCGTTTGCGGAAGGAAGTGTGATGTAGAACAAGTAGCAGAAGCATACATGCTCAAGAGGGATCACCCGAAATTCAAAGGCAACTGAATTTCGGCAACCGGGGCATCGAAGTCGGAATGCCGCGAAACTCACCGAGTCAAAGCGTTTCGCCGTTTGCGGAAGGAAGTGTGATGTAGAACAAGTAGCAGAAGCATACATGCTCAAGAGGGATCACCCGAAATTCAAAGGCAACTGAATTTCGGCAACCGGGGCATCGAAGTCGGAATGCCGCGAAACTCACCGAGTCAAAGCGTTTCGCCGTTTGCGGAAGGAAGTGTGATGTAGAACAAGTAGCAGAAGCATACATGCTCAAGAGGGATCACCCGAAATTCAAAGGCAACTGAATTTCGGCAACCGGGGCATCGAAGTCGGAATGCCGCGAAACTCACCGAGTCAAAGCGTTTCGCCGTTTGCGGAAGGAAGTGTGATGTAGAACAAGTAGCAGAAGCATACATGCTCAAGAGGGATCACCCGAAATTCAAAGGCAACTGAATTTCGGCAACCGGGGCATCGAAGTCGGAATGCCGCGAAACTCACCGAGTCAAAGCGTTTCGCCGTTTGCGGAAGGAAGTGTGATGTAGAACAAGTAGCAGAAGCATACATGCTCAAGAGGGATCACCCGAAATTCAAAGGCAACTGAATTTCGGCAACCGGGGCATCGAAGTCGGAATGCCGCGAAACTCACCGAGTCAAAGCGTTTCGCCGTTTGCGGAAGGAAGTGTGATGTAGAACAAGTAGCAGAAGCATACATGCTCAAGAGGGATCACCCGAAATTCAAAGGCAACTGAATTTCGGCAACCGGGGCATCGAAGTCGGAATGCCGCGAAACTCACCGAGTCAAAGCGTTTCGCCGTTTGCGGAAGAAGTGTGATGTAGAACAAGTAGCAGAAGCATACATGCTCAAGAGGGATCACCCGAAATTCAAAGGCAACTGAATTTCGGCAACCGGGGCATCGAAGTCGGAATGCCGCGAAACTCACCGAGTCAAAGCGTTTCGCCGTTTGCGGAAGGAAGTGTGATGTAGAACAAGTAGCAGAAGCATACATGCTCAAGAGGGATCACCCGAAATTCAAAGGCAACTGAATTTCGGCAACCGGGGCATCGAAGTCGGAATGCCGCGAAACTCACCGAGTCAAAGCGTTTCGCCGTTTGCGGAAGGAAGTGTGATGTAGAACAAGTAGCAGAAGCATACATGCTCAAGAGGGATCACCCGAAATTCAAAGGCAACTGAATTTCGGCAACCGGGGCATCGAAGTCGGAATGCCGCGAAACTCACCGAGTCAAAGCGTTTCGCCGTTTGCGGAAGGAAGTGTGATGTAGAACAAGTAGCAGAAGCATACATGCTCAAGAGGGATCACCCGAAATTCAAAGGCAACTGAATTTCGGCAACCGGGGCATCGAAGTCGGAATGCCGCGAAACTCACCGAGTCAAAGCGTTTCGCCGTTTGCGGAAGGAAGTGTGATGTAGAACAAGTAGCAGAAGCATACATGCTCAAGAGGGATCACCCGAAATTCAAAGGCAACTGAATTTCGGCAACCGGGGCATCGAAGTCGGAATGCCGCGAAACTCACCGAGTCAAAGCGTTTCGCCGTTTGCGGAAGAAGTGTGATGTAGAACAAGTAGCAGAAGCATACATGCTCAAGAGG
Source organism: Populus alba x Populus x berolinensis (assembly GCA_029228515.1). Classification (NCBI taxonomy): domain Eukaryota; kingdom Viridiplantae; phylum Streptophyta; class Magnoliopsida; order Malpighiales; family Salicaceae; genus Populus; species Populus alba x Populus x berolinensis. The sequence goes on along the minus strand of CM055360.1, from coordinate 18,878,775 downwards.
GATCACCCGAAATTCAAAGGCAACTGAATTTCGGCAACCGGGGCATCGAAGTCGGAATGCCGCGAAACTCACCGAGTCAAAGCGTTTCGCCGTTTGCGGAAGGAAGTGTGATGTAGAACAAGTAGCAGAAGCATACATGCTCAAGAGGGATCACCCGAAATTCAAAGGCAACTGAATTTCGGCAACCGGGGCATCGAAGTCGGAATGCCGCGAAACTCACCGAGTCAAAGCGTTTCGCCGTTTGCGGAAGGAAGTGTGATGTAGAACAAGTAGCAGAAGCATACATGCTCAAGAGGGATCACCCGAAATTCAAAGGCAACTGAATTTCGGCAACCGGGGCATCGAAGTCGGAATGCCGCGAAACTCACCGAGTCAAAGCGTTTCGCCGTTTGCGGAAGGAAGTGTGATGTAGAACAAGTAGCAGAAGCATACATGCTCAAGAGGGATCACCCGAAATTCAAAGGCAACTGAATTTCGGCAACCGGGGCATCGAAGTCGGAATGCCGCGAAACTCACCGAGTCAAAGCGTTTCGCCGTTTGCGGAAGGAAGTGTGATGTAGAACAAGTAGCAGAAGCATACATGCTCAAGAGGGATCACCCGAAATTCAAAGGCAACTGAATTTCGGCAACCGGGGCATCGAAGTCGGAATGCCGCGAAACTCACCGAGTCAAAGCGTTTCGCCGTTTGCGGAAGGAAGTGTGATGTAGAACAAGTAGCAGAAGCATACATGCTCAAGAGGGATCACCCGAAATTCAAAGGCAACTGAATTTCGGCAACCGGGGCATCGAAGTCGGAATGCCGCGAAACTCACCGAGTCAAAGCGTTTCGCCGTTTGCGGAAGGAAGTGTGATGTAGAACAAGTAGCAGAAGCATACATGCTCAAGAGGGATCACCCGAAATTCAAAGGCAACTGAATTTCGGCAACCGGGGCATCGAAGTCGGAATGCCGCGAAACTCACCGAGTCAAAGCGTTTCGCCGTTTGCGGAAGGAAGTGTGATGTAGAACAAGTAGCAGAAGCATACATGCTCAAGAGGGATCACCCGAAATTCAAAGGCAACTGAATTTCGGCAACCGGGGCATCGAAGTCGGAATGCCGCGAAACTCACCGAGTCAAAGCGTTTCGCCGTTTGCGGAAGGAAGTGTGATGTAGAACAAGTAGCAGAAGCATACATGCTCAAGAGGGATCACCCGAAATTCAAAGGCAACTGAATTTCGGCAACCGGGGCATCGAAGTCGGAATGCCGCGAAACTCACCGAGTCAAAGCGTTTCGCCGTTTGCGGAAGGAAGTGTGATGTAGAACAAGTAGCAGAAGCATACATGCTCAAGAGGGATCACCCGAAATTCAAAGGCAACTGAATTTCGGCAACCGGGGCATCGAAGTCGGAATGCCGCGAAACTCACCGAGTCAAAGCGTTTCGCCGTTTGCGGAAGGAAGTGTGATGTAGAACAAGTAGCAGAAGCATACATGCTCAAGAGGGATCACCCGAAATTCAAAGGCAACTGAATTTCGGCAACCGGGGCATCGAAGTCGGAATGCCGCGAAACTCACCGAGTCAAAGCGTTTCGCCGTTTGCGGAAGGAAGTGTGATGTAGAACAAGTAGCAGAAGCATACATGCTCAAGAGGGATCACCCGAAATTCAAAGGCAACTGAATTTCGGCAACCGGGGCATCGAAGTCGGAATGCCGCGAAACTCACCGAGTCAAAGCGTTTCGCCGTTTGCGGAAGGAAGTGTGATGTAGAACAAGTAGCAGAAGCATACATGCTCAAGAGGGATCACCCGAAATTCAAAGGCAACTGAATTTCGGCAACCGGGGCATCGAAGTCGGAATGCCGCGAAACTCACCGAGTCAAAGCGTTTCGCCGTTTGCGGAAGGAAGTGTGATGTAGAACAAGTAGCAGAAGCATACATGCTCAAGAGGGATCACCCGAAATTCAAAGGCAACTGAATTTCGGCAACCGGGGCATCGAAGTCGGAATGCCGCGAAACTCACCGAGTCAAAGCGTTTCGCCGTTTGCGGAAGGAAGTGTGATGTAGAACAAGTAGCAGAAGCATACATGCTCAAGAGGGATCACCCGAAATTCAAAGGCAACTGAATTTCGGCAACCGGGGCATCGAAGTCGGAATGCCGCGAAACTCACCGAGTCAAAGCGTTTCGCCGTTTGCGGAAGGAAGTGTGATGTAGAACAAGTAGCAGAAGCATACATGCTCAAGAGGGATCACCCGAAATTCAAAGGCAACTGAATTTCGGCAACCGGGGCATCGAAGTCGGAATGCCGCGAAACTCACCGAGTCAAAGCGTTTCGCCGTTTGCGGAAGGAAGTGTGATGTAGAACAAGTAGCAGAAGCATACATGCTCAAGAGGGATCACCCGAAATTCAAAGGCAACTGAATTTCGGCAACCGGGGCATCGAAGTCGGAATGCCGCGAAACTCACCGAGTCAAAGCGTTTCGCCGTTTGCGGAAGAAGTGTGATGTAGAACAAGTAGCAGAAGCATACATGCTCAAGAGGGATCACCCGAAATTCAAAGGCAACTGAATTTCGGCAACCGGGGCATCGAAGTCGGAATGCCGCGAAACTCACCGAGTCAAAGCGTTTCGCCGTTTGCGGAAGGAAGTGTGATGTAGAACAAGTAGCAGAAGCATACATGCTCAAGAGGGATCACCCGAAATTCAAAGGCAACTGAATTTCGGCAACCGGGGCATCGAAGTCGGAATGCCGCGAAACTCACCGAGTCAAAGCGTTTCGCCGTTTGCGGAAGGAAGTGTGATGTAGAACAAGTAGCAGAAGCATACATGCTCAAGAGGGATCACCCGAAATTCAAAGGCAACTGAATTTCGGCAACCGGGGCATCGAAGTCGGAATGCCGCGAAACTCACCGAGTCAAAGCGTTTCGCCGTTTGCGGAAGGAAGTGTGATGTAGAACAAGTAGCAGAAGCATACATGCTCAAGAGGGATCACCCGAAATTCAAAGGCAACTGAATTTCGGCAACCGGGGCATCGAAGTCGGAATGCCGCGAAACTCACCGAGTCAAAGCGTTTCGCCGTTTGCGGAAGGAAGTGTGATGTAGAACAAGTAGCAGAAGCATACATGCTCAAGAGGGATCACCCGAAATTCAAAGGCAACTGAATTTCGGCAACCGGGGCATCGAAGTCGGAATGCCGCGAAACTCACCGAGTCAAAGCGTTTCGCCGTTTGCGGAAGGAAGTGTGATGTAGAACAAGTAGCAGAAGCATACATGCTCAAGAGGGATCACCCGAAATTCAAAGGCAACTGAATTTCGGCAACCGGGGCATCGAAGTCGGAATGCCGCGAAACTCACCGAGTCAAAGCGTTTCGCCGTTTGCGGAAGGAAGTGTGATGTAGAACAAGTAGCAGAAGCATACATGCTCAAGAGGGATCACCCGAAATTCAAAGGCAACTGAATTTCGGCAACCGGGGCATCGAAGTCGGAATGCCGCGAAACTCACCGAGTCAAAGCGTTTCGCCGTTTGCGGAAGGAAGTGTGATGTAGAACAAGTAGCAGAAGCATACATGCTCAAGAGGGATCACCCGAAATTCAAAGGCAACTGAATTTCGGCAACCGGGGCATCGAAGTCGGAATGCCGCGAAACTCACCGAGTCAAAGCGTTTCGCCGTTTGCGGAAGGAAGTGTGATGTAGAACAAGTAGCAGAAGCATACATGCTCAAGAGGGATCACCCGAAATTCAAAGGCAACTGAATTTCGGCAACCGGGGCATCGAAGTCGGAATGCCGCGAAACTCACCGAGTCAAAGCGTTTCGCCGTTTGCGGAAGGAAGTGTGATGTAGAACAAGTAGCAGAAGCATACATGCTCAAGAGGGATCACCCGAAATTCAAAGGCAACTGAATTTCGGCAACCGGGGCATCGAAGTCGGAATGCCGCGAAACTCACCGAGTCAAAGCGTTTCGCCGTTTGCGGAAGGAAGTGTGATGTAGAACAAGTAGCAGAAGCATACATGCTCAAGAGGGATCACCCGAAATTCAAAGGCAACTGAATTTCGGCAACCGGGGCATCGAAGTCGGAATGCCGCGAAACTCACCGAGTCAAAGCGTTTCGCCGTTTGCGGAAGGAAGTGTGATGTAGAACAAGTAGCAGAAGCATACATGCTCAAGAGGGATCACCCGAAATTCAAAGGCAACTGAATTTCGGCAACCGGGGCATCGAAGTCGGAATGCCGCGAAACTCACCGAGTCAAAGCGTTTCGCCGTTTGCGGAAGGAAGTGTGATGTAGAACAAGTAGCAGAAGCATACATGCTCAAGAGGGATCACCCGAAATTCAAAGGCAACTGAATTTCGGCAACCGGGGCATCGAAGTCGGAATGCCGCGAAACTCACCGAGTCAAAGCGTTTCGCCGTTTGCGGAAGAAGTGTGATGTAGAACAAGTAGCAGAAGCATACATGCTCAAGAGGGATCACCCGAAATTCAAAGGCAACTGAATTTCGGCAACCGGGGCATCGAAGTCGGAATGCCGCGAAACTCACCGAGTCAAAGCGTTTCGCCGTTTGCGGAAGGAAGTGTGATGTAGAACAAGTAGCAGAAGCATACATGCTCAAGAGGGATCACCCGAAATTCAAAGGCAACTGAATTTCGGCAACCGGGGCATCGAAGTCGGAATGCCGCGAAACTCACCGAGTCAAAGCGTTTCGCCGTTTGCGGAAGGAAGTGTGATGTAGAACAAGTAGCAGAAGCATACATGCTCAAGAGGGATCACCCGAAATTCAAAGGCAACTGAATTTCGGCAACCGGGGCATCGAAGTCGGAATGCCGCGAAACTCACCGAGTCAAAGCGTTTCGCCGTTTGCGGAAGGAAGTGTGATGTAGAACAAGTAGCAGAAGCATACATGCTCAAGAGGGATCACCCGAAATTCAAAGGCAACTGAATTTCGGCAACCGGGGCATCGAAGTCGGAATGCCGCGAAACTCACCGAGTCAAAGCGTTTCGCCGTTTGCGGAAGGAAGTGTGATGTAGAACAAGTAGCAGAAGCATACATGCTCAAGAGGGATCACCCGAAATTCAAAGGCAACTGAATTTCGGCAACCGGGGCATCGAAGTCGGAATGCCGCGAAACTCACCGAGTCAAAGCGTTTCGCCGTTTGCGGAAGGAAGTGTGATGTAGAACAAGTAGCAGAAGCATACATGCTCAAGAGGGATCACCCGAAATTCAAAGGCAACTGAATTTCGGCAACCGGGGCATCGAAGTCGGAATGCCGCGAAACTCACCGAGTCAAAGCGTTTCGCCGTTTGCGGAAGGAAGTGTGATGTAGAACAAGTAGCAGAAGCATACATGCTCAAGAGGGATCACCCGAAATTCAAAGGCAACTGAATTTCGGCAACCGGGGCATCGAAGTCGGAATGCCGCGAAACTCACCGAGTCAAAGCGTTTCGCCGTTTGCGGAAGGAAGTGTGATGTAGAACAAGTAGCAGAAGCATACATGCTCAAGAGGGATCACCCGAAATTCAAAGGCAACTGAATTTCGGCAACCGGGGCATCGAAGTCGGAATGCCGCGAAACTCACCGAGTCAAAGCGTTTCGCCGTTTGCGGAAGGAAGTGTGATGTAGAACAAGTAGCAGAAGCATACATGCTCAAGAGGGATCACCCGAAATTCAAAGGCAACTGAATTTCGGCAACCGGGGCATCGAAGTCGGAATGCCGCGAAACTCACCGAGTCAAAGCGTTTCGCCGTTTGCGGAAGGAAGTGTGATGTAGAACAAGTAGCAGAAGCATACATGCTCAAGAGGGATCACCCGAAATTCAAAGGCAACTGAATTTCGGCAACCGGGGCATCGAAGTCGGAATGCCGCGAAACTCACCGAGTCAAAGCGTTTCGCCGTTTGCGGAAGGAAGTGTGATGTAGAACAAGTAGCAGAAGCATACATGCTCAAGAGGGATCACCCGAAATTCAAAGGCAACTGAATTTCGGCAACCGGGGCATCGAAGTCGGAATGCCGCGAAACTCACCGAGTCAAAGCGTTTCGCCGTTTGCGGAAGGAAGTGTGATGTAGAACAAGTAGCAGAAGCATACATGCTCAAGAGGGATCACCCGAAATTCAAAGGCAACTGAATTTCGGCAACCGGGGCATCGAAGTCGGAATGCCGCGAAACTCACCGAGTCAAAGCGTTTCGCCGTTTGCGGAAGGAAGTGTGATGTAGAACAAGTAGCAGAAGCATACATGCTCAAGAGGGATCACCCGAAATTCAAAGGCAACTGAATTTCGGCAACCGGGGCATCGAAGTCGGAATGCCGCGAAACTCACCGAGTCAAAGCGTTTCGCCGTTTGCGGAAGGAAGTGTGATGTAGAACAAGTAGCAGAAGCATACATGCTCAAGAGGGATCACCCGAAATTCAAAGGCAACTGAATTTCGGCAACCGGGGCATCGAAGTCGGAATGCCGCGAAACTCACCGAGTCAAAGCGTTTCGCCGTTTGCGGAAGGAAGTGTGATGTAGAACAAGTAGCAGAAGCATACATGCTCAAGAGGGATCACCCGAAATTCAAAGGCAACTGAATTTCGGCAACCGGGGCATCGAAGTCGGAATGCCGCGAAACTCACCGAGTCAAAGCGTTTCGCCGTTTGCGGAAGAAGTGTGATGTAGAACAAGTAGCAGAAGCATACATGCTCAAGAGGGATCACCCGAAATTCAAAGGCAACTGAATTTCGGCAACCGGGGCATCGAAGTCGGAATGCCGCGAAACTCACCGAGTCAAAGCGTTTCGCCGTTTGCGGAAGGAAGTGTGATGTAGAACAAGTAGCAGAAGCATACATGCTCAAGAGGGATCACCCGAAATTCAAAGGCAACTGAATTTCGGCAACCGGGGCATCGAAGTCGGAATGCCGCGAAACTCACCGAGTCAAAGCGTTTCGCCGTTTGCGGAAGGAAGTGTGATGTAGAACAAGTAGCAGAAGCATACATGCTCAAGAGGGATCACCCGAAATTCAAAGGCAACTGAATTTCGGCAACCGGGGCATCGAAGTCGGAATGCCGCGAAACTCACCGAGTCAAAGCGTTTCGCCGTTTGCGGAAGGAAGTGTGATGTAGAACAAGTAGCAGAAGCATACATGCTCAAGAGGGATCACCCGAAATTCAAAGGCAACTGAATTTCGGCAACCGGGGCATCGAAGTCGGAATGCCGCGAAACTCACCGAGTCAAAGCGTTTCGCCGTTTGCGGAAGGAAGTGTGATGTAGAACAAGTAGCAGAAGCATACATGCTCAAGAGGGATCACCCGAAATTCAAAGGCAACTGAATTTCGGCAACCGGGGCATCGAAGTCGGAATGCCGCGAAACTCACCGAGTCAAAGCGTTTCGCCGTTTGCGGAAGGAAGTGTGATGTAGAACAAGTAGCAGAAGCATACATGCTCAAGAGGGATCACCCGAAATTCAAAGGCAACTGAATTTCGGCAACCGGGGCATCGAAGTCGGAATGCCGCGAAACTCACCGAGTCAAAGCGTTTCGCCGTTTGCGGAAGGAAGTGTGATGTAGAACAAGTAGCAGAAGCATACATGCTCAAGAGGGATCACCCGAAATTCAAAGGCAACTGAATTTCGGCAACCGGGGCATCGAAGTCGGAATGCCGCGAAACTCACCGAGTCAAAGCGTTTCGCCGTTTGCGGAAGAAGTGTGATGTAGAACAAGTAGCAGAAGCATACATGCTCAAGAGGGATCACCCGAAATTCAAAGGCAACTGAATTTCGGCAACCGGGGCATCGAAGTCGGAATGCCGCGAAACTCACCGAGTCAAAGCGTTTCGCCGTTTGCGGAAGGAAGTGTGATGTAGAACAAGTAGCAGAAGCATACATGCTCAAGAGGGATCACCCGAAATTCAAAGGCAACTGAATTTCGGCAACCGGGGCATCGAAGTCGGAATGCCGCGAAACTCACCGAGTCAAAGCGTTTCGCCGTTTGCGGAAGGAAGTGTGATGTAGAACAAGTAGCAGAAGCATACATGCTCAAGAGGGATCACCCGAAATTCAAAGGCAACTGAATTTCGGCAACCGGGGCATCGAAGTCGGAATGCCGCGAAACTCACCGAGTCAAAGCGTTTCGCCGTTTGCGGAAGGAAGTGTGATGTAGAACAAGTAGCAGAAGCATACATGCTCAAGAGGGATCACCCGAAATTCAAAGGCAACTGAATTTCGGCAACCGGGGCATCGAAGTCGGAATGCCGCGAAACTCACCGAGTCAAAGCGTTTCGCCGTTTGCGGAAGGAAGTGTGATGTAGAACAAGTAGCAGAAGCATACATGCTCAAGAGGGATCACCCGAAATTCAAAGGCAACTGAATTTCGGCAACCGGGGCATCGAAGTCGGAATGCCGCGAAACTCACCGAGTCAAAGCGTTTCGCCGTTTGCGGAAGGAAGTGTGATGTAGAACAAGTAGCAGAAGCATACATGCTCAAGAGGGATCACCCGAAATTCAAAGGCAACTGAATTTCGGCAACCGGGGCATCGAAGTCGGAATGCCGCGAAACTCACCGAGTCAAAGCGTTTCGCCGTTTGCGGAAGGAAGTGTGATGTAGAACAAGTAGCAGAAGCATACATGCTCAAGAGGGATCACCCGAAATTCAAAGGCAACTGAATTTCGGCAACCGGGGCATCGAAGTCGGAATGCCGCGAAACTCACCGAGTCAAAGCGTTTCGCCGTTTGCGGAAGGAAGTGTGATGTAGAACAAGTAGCAGAAGCATACATGCTCAAGAGGGATCACCCGAAATTCAAAGGCAACTGAATTTCGGCAACCGGGGCATCGAAGTCGGAATGCCGCGAAACTCACCGAGTCAAAGCGTTTCGCCGTTTGCGGAAGAAGTGTGATGTAGAACAAGTAGCAGAAGCATACATGCTCAAGAGGGATCACCCGAAATTCAAAGGCAACTGAATTTCGGCAACCGGGGCATCGAAGTCGGAATGCCGCGAAACTCACCGAGTCAAAGCGTTTCGCCGTTTGCGGAAGGAAGTGTGATGTAGAACAAGTAGCAGAAGCATACATGCTCAAGAGGGATCACCCGAAATTCAAAGGCAACTGAATTTCGGCAACCGGGGCATCGAAGTCGGAATGCCGCGAAACTCACCGAGTCAAAGCGTTTCGCCGTTTGCGGAAGGAAGTGTGATGTAGAACAAGTAGCAGAAGCATACATGCTCAAGAGGGATCACCCGAAATTCAAAGGCAACTGAATTTCGGCAACCGGGGCATCGAAGTCGGAATGCCGCGAAACTCACCGAGTCAAAGCGTTTCGCCGTTTGCGGAAGGAAGTGTGATGTAGAACAAGTAGCAGAAGCATACATGCTCAAGAGGGATCACCCGAAATTCAAAGGCAACTGAATTTCGGCAACCGGGGCATCGAAGTCGGAATGCCGCGAAACTCACCGAGTCAAAGCGTTTCGCCGTTTGCGGAAGGAAGTGTGATGTAGAACAAGTAGCAGAAGCATACATGCTCAAGAGGGATCACCCGAAATTCAAAGGCAACTGAATTTCGGCAACCGGGGCATCGAAGTCGGAATGCCGCGAAACTCACCGAGTCAAAGCGTTTCGCCGTTTGCGGAAGGAAGTGTGATGTAGAACAAGTAGCAGAAGCATACATGCTCAAGAGGGATCACCCGAAATTCAAAGGCAACTGAATTTCGGCAACCGGGGCATCGAAGTCGGAATGCCGCGAAACTCACCGAGTCAAAGCGTTTCGCCGTTTGCGGAAGGAAGTGTGATGTAGAACAAGTAGCAGAAGCATACATGCTCAAGAGGGATCACCCGAAATTCAAAGGCAACTGAATTTCGGCAACCGGGGCATCGAAGTCGGAATGCCGCGAAACTCACCGAGTCAAAGCGTTTCGCCGTTTGCGGAAGAAGTGTGATGTAGAACAAGTAGCAGAAGCATACATGCTCAAGAGGGATCACCCGAAATTCAAAGGCAACTGAATTTCGGCAACCGGGGCATCGAAGTCGGAATGCCGCGAAACTCACCGAGTCAAAGCGTTTCGCCGTTTGCGGAAGGAAGTGTGATGTAGAACAAGTAGCAGAAGCATACATGCTCAAGAGGGATCACCCGAAATTCAAAGGCAACTGAATTTCGGCAACCGGGGCATCGAAGTCGGAATGCCGCGAAACTCACCGAGTCAAAGCGTTTCGCCGTTTGCGGAAGGAAGTGTGATGTAGAACAAGTAGCAGAAGCATACATGCTCAAGAGGGATCACCCGAAATTCAAAGGCAACTGAATTTCGGCAACCGGGGCATCGAAGTCGGAATGCCGCGAAACTCACCGAGTCAAAGCGTTTCGCCGTTTGCGGAAGGAAGTGTGATGTAGAACAAGTAGCAGAAGCATACATGCTCAAGAGGGATCACCCGAAATTCAAAGGCAACTGAATTTCGGCAACCGGGGCATCGAAGTCGGAATGCCGCGAAACTCACCGAGTCAAAGCGTTTCGCCGTTTGCGGAAGGAAGTGTGATGTAGAACAAGTAGCAGAAGCATACATGCTCAAGAGGGATCACCCGAAATTCAAAGGCAACTGAATTTCGGCAACCGGGGCATCGAAGTCGGAATGCCGCGAAACTCACCGAGTCAAAGCGTTTCGCCGTTTGCGGAAGGAAGTGTGATGTAGAACAAGTAGCAGAAGCATACATGCTCAAGAGGGATCACCCGAAATTCAAAGGCAACTGAATTTCGGCAACCGGGGCATCGAAGTCGGAATGCCGCGAAACTCACCGAGTCAAAGCGTTTCGCCGTTTGCGGAAGGAAGTGTGATGTAGAACAAGTAGCAGAAGCATACATGCTCAAGAGGGATCACCCGAAATTCAAAGGCAACTGAATTTCGGCAACCGGGGCATCGAAGTCGGAATGCCGCGAAACTCACCGAGTCAAAGCGTTTCGCCGTTTGCGGAAGGAAGTGTGATGTAGAACAAGTAGCAGAAGCATACATGCTCAAGAGGGATCACCCGAAATTCAAAGGCAACTGAATTTCGGCAACCGGGGCATCGAAGTCGGAATGCCGCGAAACTCACCGAGTCAAAGCGTTTCGCCGTTTGCGGAAGGAAGTGTGATGTAGAACAAGTAGCAGAAGCATACATGCTCAAGAGGGATCACCCGAAATTCAAAGGCAACTGAATTTCGGCAACCGGGGCATCGAAGTCGGAATGCCGCGAAACTCACCGAGTCAAAGCGTTTCGCCGTTTGCGGAAGGAAGTGTGATGTAGAACAAGTAGCAGAAGCATACATGCTCAAGAGGGATCACCCGAAATTCAAAGGCAACTGAATTTCGGCAACCGGGGCATCGAAGTCGGAATGCCGCGAAACTCACCGAGTCAAAGCGTTTCGCCGTTTGCGGAAGGAAGTGTGATGTAGAACAAGTAGCAGAAGCATACATGCTCAAGAGGGATCACCCGAAATTCAAAGGCAACTGAATTTCGGCAACCGGGGCATCGAAGTCGGAATGCCGCGAAACTCACCGAGTCAAAGCGTTTCGCCGTTTGCGGAAGGAAGTGTGATGTAGAACAAGTAGCAGAAGCATACATGCTCAAGAGGGATCACCCGAAATTCAAAGGCAACTGAATTTCGGCAACCGGGGCATCGAAGTCGGAATGCCGCGAAACTCACCGAGTCAAAGCGTTTCGCCGTTTGCGGAAGGAAGTGTGATGTAGAACAAGTAGCAGAAGCATACATGCTCAAGAGGGATCACCCGAAATTCAAAGGCAACTGAATTTCGGCAACCGGGGCATCGAAGTCGGAATGCCGCGAAACTCACCGAGTCAAAGCGTTTCGCCGTTTGCGGAAGGAAGTGTGATGTAGAACAAGTAGCAGAAGCATACATGCTCAAGAGGGATCACCCGAAATTCAAAGGCAACTGAATTTCGGCAACCGGGGCATCGAAGTCGGAATGCCGCGAAACTCACCGAGTCAAAGCGTTTCGCCGTTTGCGGAAGGAAGTGTGATGTAGAACAAGTAGCAGAAGCATACATGCTCAAGAGGGATCACCCGAAATTCAAAGGCAACTGAATTTCGGCAACCGGGGCATCGAAGTCGGAATGCCGCGAAACTCACCGAGTCAAAGCGTTTCGCCGTTTGCGGAAGGAAGTGTGATGTAGAACAAGTAGCAGAAGCATACATGCTCAAGAGGGATCACCCGAAATTCAAAGGCAACTGAATTTCGGCAACCGGGGCATCGAAGTCGGAATGCCGCGAAACTCACCGAGTCAAAGCGTTTCGCCGTTTGCGGAAGAAGTGTGATGTAGAACAAGTAGCAGAAGCATACATGCTCAAGAGGGATCACCCGAAATTCAAAGGCAACTGAATTTCGGCAACCGGGGCATCGAAGTCGGAATGCCGCGAAACTCACCGAGTCAAAGCGTTTCGCCGTTTGCGGAAGGAAGTGTGATGTAGAACAAGTAGCAGAAGCATACATGCTCAAGAGGGATCACCCGAAATTCAAAGGCAACTGAATTTCGGCAACCGGGGCATCGAAGTCGGAATGCCGCGAAACTCACCGAGTCAAAGCGTTTCGCCGTTTGCGGAAGGAAGTGTGATGTAGAACAAGTAGCAGAAGCATACATGCTCAAGAGGGATCACCCGAAATTCAAAGGCAACTGAATTTCGGCAACCGGGGCATCGAAGTCGGAATGCCGCGAAACTCACCGAGTCAAAGCGTTTCGCCGTTTGCGGAAGGAAGTGTGATGTAGAACAAGTAGCAGAAGCATACATGCTCAAGAGGGATCACCCGAAATTCAAAGGCAACTGAATTTCGGCAACCGGGGCATCGAAGTCGGAATGCCGCGAAACTCACCGAGTCAAAGCGTTTCGCCGTTTGCGGAAGGAAGTGTGATGTAGAACAAGTAGCAGAAGCATACATGCTCAAGAGGGATCACCCGAAATTCAAAGGCAACTGAATTTCGGCAACCGGGGCATCGAAGTCGGAATGCCGCGAAACTCACCGAGTCAAAGCGTTTCGCCGTTTGCGGAAGGAAGTGTGATGTAGAACAAGTAGCAGAAGCATACATGCTCAAGAGGGATCACCCGAAATTCAAAGGCAACTGAATTTCGGCAACCGGGGCATCGAAGTCGGAATGCCGCGAAACTCACCGAGTCAAAGCGTTTCGCCGTTTGCGGAAGGAAGTGTGATGTAGAACAAGTAGCAGAAGCATACATGCTCAAGAGGGATCACCCGAAATTCAAAGGCAACTGAATTTCGGCAACCGGGGCATCGAAGTCGGAATGCCGCGAAACTCACCGAGTCAAAGCGTTTCGCCGTTTGCGGAAGGAAGTGTGATGTAGAACAAGTAGCAGAAGCATACATGCTCAAGAGGGATCACCCGAAATTCAAAGGCAACTGAATTTCGGCAACCGGGGCATCGAAGTCGGAATGCCGCGAAACTCACCGAGTCAAAGCGTTTCGCCGTTTGCGGAAGGAAGTGTGATGTAGAACAAGTAGCAGAAGCATACATGCTCAAGAGGGATCACCCGAAATTCAAAGGCAACTGAATTTCGGCAACCGGGGCATCGAAGTCGGAATGCCGCGAAACTCACCGAGTCAAAGCGTTTCGCCGTTTGCGGAAGGAAGTGTGATGTAGAACAAGTAGCAGAAGCATACATGCTCAAGAGGGATCACCCGAAATTCAAAGGCAACTGAATTTCGGCAACCGGGGCATCGAAGTCGGAATGCCGCGAAACTCACCGAGTCAAAGCGTTTCGCCGTTTGCGGAAGGAAGTGTGATGTAGAACAAGTAGCAGAAGCATACATGCTCAAGAGGGATCACCCGAAATTCAAAGGCAACTGAATTTCGGCAACCGGGGCATCGAAGTCGGAATGCCGCGAAACTCACCGAGTCAAAGCGTTTCGCCGTTTGCGGAAGAAGTGTGATGTAGAACAAGTAGCAGAAGCATACATGCTCAAGAGGGATCACCCGAAATTCAAAGGCAACTGAATTTCGGCAACCGGGGCATCGAAGTCGGAATGCCGCGAAACTCACCGAGTCAAAGCGTTTCGCCGTTTGCGGAAGGAAGTGTGATGTAGAACAAGTAGCAGAAGCATACATGCTCAAGAGGGATCACCCGAAATTCAAAGGCAACTGAATTTCGGCAACCGGGGCATCGAAGTCGGAATGCCGCGAAACTCACCGAGTCAAAGCGTTTCGCCGTTTGCGGAAGGAAGTGTGATGTAGAACAAGTAGCAGAAGCATACATGCTCAAGAGGGATCACCCGAAATTCAAAGGCAACTGAATTTCGGCAACCGGGGCATCGAAGTCGGAATGCCGCGAAACTCACCGAGTCAAAGCGTTTCGCCGTTTGCGGAAGGAAGTGTGATGTAGAACAAGTAGCAGAAGCATACATGCTCAAGAGGGATCACCCGAAATTCAAAGGCAACTGAATTTCGGCAACCGGGGCATCGAAGTCGGAATGCCGCGAAACTCACCGAGTCAAAGCGTTTCGCCGTTTGCGGAAGGAAGTGTGATGTAGAACAAGTAGCAGAAGCATACATGCTCAAGAGGGATCACCCGAAATTCAAAGGCAACTGAATTTCGGCAACCGGGGCATCGAAGTCGGAATGCCGCGAAACTCACCGAGTCAAAGCGTTTCGCCGTTTGCGGAAGGAAGTGTGATGTAGAACAAGTAGCAGAAGCATACATGCTCAAGAGGGATCACCCGAAATTCAAAGGCAACTGAATTTCGGCAACCGGGGCATCGAAGTCGGAATGCCGCGAAACTCACCGAGTCAAAGCGTTTCGCCGTTTGCGGAAGAAGTGTGATGTAGAACAAGTAGCAGAAGCATACATGCTCAAGAGGGATCACCCGAAATTCAAAGGCAACTGAATTTCGGCAACCGGGGCATCGAAGTCGGAATGCCGCGAAACTCACCGAGTCAAAGCGTTTCGCCGTTTGCGGAAGGAAGTGTGATGTAGAACAAGTAGCAGAAGCATACATGCTCAAGAGGGATCACCCGAAATTCAAAGGCAACTGAATTTCGGCAACCGGGGCATCGAAGTCGGAATGCCGCGAAACTCACCGAGTCAAAGCGTTTCGCCGTTTGCGGAAGGAAGTGTGATGTAGAACAAGTAGCAGAAGCATACATGCTCAAGAGGGATCACCCGAAATTCAAAGGCAACTGAATTTCGGCAACCGGGGCATCGAAGTCGGAATGCCGCGAAACTCACCGAGTCAAAGCGTTTCGCCGTTTGCGGAAGGAAGTGTGATGTAGAACAAGTAGCAGAAGCATACATGCTCAAGAGGGATCACCCGAAATTCAAAGGCAACTGAATTTCGGCAACCGGGGCATCGAAGTCGGAATGCCGCGAAACTCACCGAGTCAAAGCGTTTCGCCGTTTGCGGAAGGAAGTGTGATGTAGAACAAGTAGCAGAAGCATACATGCTCAAGAGGGATCACCCGAAATTCAAAGGCAACTGAATTTCGGCAACCGGGGCATCGAAGTCGGAATGCCGCGAAACTCACCGAGTCAAAGCGTTTCGCCGTTTGCGGAAGGAAGTGTGATGTAGAACAAGTAGCAGAAGCATACATGCTCAAGAGGGATCACCCGAAATTCAAAGGCAACTGAATTTCGGCAACCGGGGCATCGAAGTCGGAATGCCGCGAAACTCACCGAGTCAAAGCGTTTCGCCGTTTGCGGAAGGAAGTGTGATGTAGAACAAGTAGCAGAAGCATACATGCTCAAGAGGGATCACCCGAAATTCAAAGGCAACTGAATTTCGGCAACCGGGGCATCGAAGTCGGAATGCCGCGAAACTCACCGAGTCAAAGCGTTTCGCCGTTTGCGGAAGGAAGTGTGATGTAGAACAAGTAGCAGAAGCATACATGCTCAAGAGGGATCACCCGAAATTCAAAGGCAACTGAATTTCGGCAACCGGGGCATCGAAGTCGGAATGCCGCGAAACTCACCGAGTCAAAGCGTTTCGCCGTTTGCGGAAGGAAGTGTGATGTAGAACAAGTAGCAGAAGCATACATGCTCAAGAGGGATCACCCGAAATTCAAAGGCAACTGAATTTCGGCAACCGGGGCATCGAAGTCGGAATGCCGCGAAACTCACCGAGTCAAAGCGTTTCGCCGTTTGCGGAAGGAAGTGTGATGTAGAACAAGTAGCAGAAGCATACATGCTCAAGAGGGATCACCCGAAATTCAAAGGCAACTGAATTTCGGCAACCGGGGCATCGAAGTCGGAATGCCGCGAAACTCACCGAGTCAAAGCGTTTCGCCGTTTGCGGAAGGAAGTGTGATGTAGAACAAGTAGCAGAAGCATACATGCTCAAGAGGGATCACCCGAAATTCAAAGGCAACTGAATTTCGGCAACCGGGGCATCGAAGTCGGAATGCCGCGAAACTCACCGAGTCAAAGCGTTTCGCCGTTTGCGGAAGGAAGTGTGATGTAGAACAAGTAGCAGAAGCATACATGCTCAAGAGGGATCACCCGAAATTCAAAGGCAACTGAATTTCGGCAACCGGGGCATCGAAGTCGGAATGCCGCGAAACTCACCGAGTCAAAGCGTTTCGCCGTTTGCGGAAGGAAGTGTGATGTAGAACAAGTAGCAGAAGCATACATGCTCAAGAGGGATCACCCGAAATTCAAAGGCAACTGAATTTCGGCAACCGGGGCATCGAAGTCGGAATGCCGCGAAACTCACCGAGTCAAAGCGTTTCGCCGTTTGCGGAAGGAAGTGTGATGTAGAACAAGTAGCAGAAGCATACATGCTCAAGAGGGATCACCCGAAATTCAAAGGCAACTGAATTTCGGCAACCGGGGCATCGAAGTCGGAATGCCGCGAAACTCACCGAGTCAAAGCGTTTCGCCGTTTGCGGAAGGAAGTGTGATGTAGAACAAGTAGCAGAAGCATACATGCTCAAGAGGGATCACCCGAAATTCAAAGGCAACTGAATTTCGGCAACCGGGGCATCGAAGTCGGAATGCCGCGAAACTCACCGAGTCAAAGCGTTTCGCCGTTTGCGGAAGGAAGTGTGATGTAGAACAAGTAGCAGAAGCATACATGCTCAAGAGGGATCACCCGAAATTCAAAGGCAACTGAATTTCGGCAACCGGGGCATCGAAGTCGGAATGCCGCGAAACTCACCGAGTCAAAGCGTTTCGCCGTTTGCGGAAGGAAGTGTGATGTAGAACAAGTAGCAGAAGCATACATGCTCAAGAGGGATCACCCGAAATTCAAAGGCAACTGAATTTCGGCAACCGGGGCATCGAAGTCGGAATGCCGCGAAACTCACCGAGTCAAAGCGTTTCGCCGTTTGCGGAAGAAGTGTGATGTAGAACAAGTAGCAGAAGCATACATGCTCAAGAGGGATCACCCGAAATTCAAAGGCAACTGAATTTCGGCAACCGGGGCATCGAAGTCGGAATGCCGCGAAACTCACCGAGTCAAAGCGTTTCGCCGTTTGCGGAAGGAAGTGTGATGTAGAACAAGTAGCAGAAGCATACATGCTCAAGAGGGATCACCCGAAATTCAAAGGCAACTGAATTTCGGCAACCGGGGCATCGAAGTCGGAATGCCGCGAAACTCACCGAGTCAAAGCGTTTCGCCGTTTGCGGAAGGAAGTGTGATGTAGAACAAGTAGCAGAAGCATACATGCTCAAGAGGGATCACCCGAAATTCAAAGGCAACTGAATTTCGGCAACCGGGGCATCGAAGTCGGAATGCCGCGAAACTCACCGAGTCAAAGCGTTTCGCCGTTTGCGGAAGGAAGTGTGATGTAGAACAAGTAGCAGAAGCATACATGCTCAAGAGGGATCACCCGAAATTCAAAGGCAACTGAATTTCGGCAACCGGGGCATCGAAGTCGGAATGCCGCGAAACTCACCGAGTCAAAGCGTTTCGCCGTTTGCGGAAGGAAGTGTGATGTAGAACAAGTAGCAGAAGCATACATGCTCAAGAGGGATCACCCGAAATTCAAAGGCAACTGAATTTCGGCAACCGGGGCATCGAAGTCGGAATGCCGCGAAACTCACCGAGTCAAAGCGTTTCGCCGTTTGCGGAAGGAAGTGTGATGTAGAACAAGTAGCAGAAGCATACATGCTCAAGAGGGATCACCCGAAATTCAAAGGCAACTGAATTTCGGCAACCGGGGCATCGAAGTCGGAATGCCGCGAAACTCACCGAGTCAAAGCGTTTCGCCGTTTGCGGAAGGAAGTGTGATGTAGAACAAGTAGCAGAAGCATACATGCTCAAGAGGGATCACCCGAAATTCAAAGGCAACTGAATTTCGGCAACCGGGGCATCGAAGTCGGAATGCCGCGAAACTCACCGAGTCAAAGCGTTTCGCCGTTTGCGGAAGGAAGTGTGATGTAGAACAAGTAGCAGAAGCATACATGCTCAAGAGGGATCACCCGAAATTCAAAGGCAACTGAATTTCGGCAACCGGGGCATCGAAGTCGGAATGCCGCGAAACTCACCGAGTCAAAGCGTTTCGCCGTTTGCGGAAGGAAGTGTGATGTAGAACAAGTAGCAGAAGCATACATGCTCAAGAGGGATCACCCGAAATTCAAAGGCAACTGAATTTCGGCAACCGGGGCATCGAAGTCGGAATGCCGCGAAACTCACCGAGTCAAAGCGTTTCGCCGTTTGCGG
This sequence comes from Populus alba x Populus x berolinensis, assembly GCA_029228515.1. NCBI lineage: Eukaryota > Viridiplantae > Streptophyta > Magnoliopsida > Malpighiales > Salicaceae > Populus > Populus alba x Populus x berolinensis. The sequence goes on along the minus strand of CM055360.1, from coordinate 18,860,186 downwards.
AAGGAAGTGTGATGTAGAACAAGTAGCAGAAGCATACATGCTCAAGAGGGATCACCCGAAATTCAAAGGCAACTGAATTTCGGCAACGGGGCATCGAAGTCGGAATGCCGCGAAACTCACCGAGTCAAAGCGTTTCGCCGTTTGCGGAAGGAAGTGTGATGTAGAACAAGTAGCAGAAGCATACATGCTCAAGAGGGATCACCCGAAATTCAAAGGCAACTGAATTTCGGCAACCGGGGCATCGAAGTCGGAATGCCGCGAAACTCACCGAGTCAAAGCGTTTCGCCGTTTGCGGAAGGAAGTGTGATGTAGAACAAGTAGCAGAAGCATACATGCTCAAGAGGGATCACCCGAAATTCAAAGGCAACTGAATTTCGGCAACCGGGGCATCGAAGTCGGAATGCCGCGAAACTCACCGAGTCAAAGCGTTTCGCCGTTTGCGGAAGGAAGTGTGATGTAGAACAAGTAGCAGAAGCATACATGCTCAAGAGGGATCACCCGAAATTCAAAGGCAACTGAATTTCGGCAACCGGGGCATCGAAGTCGGAATGCCGCGAAACTCACCGAGTCAAAGCGTTTCGCCGTTTGCGGAAGGAAGTGTGATGTAGAACAAGTAGCAGAAGCATACATGCTCAAGAGGGATCACCCGAAATTCAAAGGCAACTGAATTTCGGCAACCGGGGCATCGAAGTCGGAATGCCGCGAAACTCACCGAGTCAAAGCGTTTCGCCGTTTGCGGAAGGAAGTGTGATGTAGAACAAGTAGCAGAAGCATACATGCTCAAGAGGGATCACCCGAAATTCAAAGGCAACTGAATTTCGGCAACCGGGGCATCGAAGTCGGAATGCCGCGAAACTCACCGAGTCAAAGCGTTTCGCCGTTTGCGGAAGGAAGTGTGATGTAGAACAAGTAGCAGAAGCATACATGCTCAAGAGGGATCACCCGAAATTCAAAGGCAACTGAATTTCGGCAACCGGGGCATCGAAGTCGGAATGCCGCGAAACTCACCGAGTCAAAGCGTTTCGCCGTTTGCGGAAGGAAGTGTGATGTAGAACAAGTAGCAGAAGCATACATGCTCAAGAGGGATCACCCGAAATTCAAAGGCAACTGAATTTCGGCAACCGGGGCATCGAAGTCGGAATGCCGCGAAACTCACCGAGTCAAAGCGTTTCGCCGTTTGCGGAAGGAAGTGTGATGTAGAACAAGTAGCAGAAGCATACATGCTCAAGAGGGATCACCCGAAATTCAAAGGCAACTGAATTTCGGCAACCGGGGCATCGAAGTCGGAATGCCGCGAAACTCACCGAGTCAAAGCGTTTCGCCGTTTGCGGAAGGAAGTGTGATGTAGAACAAGTAGCAGAAGCATACATGCTCAAGAGGGATCACCCGAAATTCAAAGGCAACTGAATTTCGGCAACCGGGGCATCGAAGTCGGAATGCCGCGAAACTCACCGAGTCAAAGCGTTTCGCCGTTTGCGGAAGAAGTGTGATGTAGAACAAGTAGCAGAAGCATACATGCTCAAGAGGGATCACCCGAAATTCAAAGGCAACTGAATTTCGGCAACCGGGGCATCGAAGTCGGAATGCCGCGAAACTCACCGAGTCAAAGCGTTTCGCCGTTTGCGGAAGAAGTGTGATGTAGAACAAGTAGCAGAAGCATACATGCTCAAGAGGGATCACCCGAAATTCAAAGGCAACTGAATTTCGGCAACCGGGGCATCGAAGTCGGAATGCCGCGAAACTCACCGAGTCAAAGCGTTTCGCCGTTTGCGGAAGGAAGTGTGATGTAGAACAAGTAGCAGAAGCATACATGCTCAAGAGGGATCACCCGAAATTCAAAGGCAACTGAATTTCGGCAACCGGGGCATCGAAGTCGGAATGCCGCGAAACTCACCGAGTCAAAGCGTTTCGCCGTTTGCGGAAGGAAGTGTGATGTAGAACAAGTAGCAGAAGCATACATGCTCAAGAGGGATCACCCGAAATTCAAAGGCAACTGAATTTCGGCAACCGGGGCATCGAAGTCGGAATGCCGCGAAACTCACCGAGTCAAAGCGTTTCGCCGTTTGCGGAAGAAGTGTGATGTAGAACAAGTAGCAGAAGCATACATGCTCAAGAGGGATCACCCGAAATTCAAAGGCAACTGAATTTCGGCAACCGGGGCATCGAAGTCGGAATGCCGCGAAACTCACCGAGTCAAAGCGTTTCGCCGTTTGCGGAAGGAAGTGTGATGTAGAACAAGTAGCAGAAGCATACATGCTCAAGAGGGATCACCCGAAATTCAAAGGCAACTGAATTTCGGCAACCGGGGCATCGAAGTCGGAATGCCGCGAAACTCACCGAGTCAAAGCGTTTCGCCGTTTGCGGAAGAAGTGTGATGTAGAACAAGTAGCAGAAGCATACATGCTCAAGAGGGATCACCCGAAATTCAAAGGCAACTGAATTTCGGCAACCGGGGCATCGAAGTCGGAATGCCGCGAAACTCACCGAGTCAAAGCGTTTCGCTGTTTGCGGAAGGAAGTGTGATGTAGAACAAGTAGCAGAAGCATACATGCTCAAGAGGGATCACCCGAAATTCAAAGGCAACTGAATTTCGGCAACCGGGGCATCGAAGTCGGAATGCCGCGAAACTCACCGAGTCAAAGCGTTTCGCCGTTTGCGGAAGGAAGTGTGATGTAGAACAAGTAGCAGAAGCATACATGCTCAAGAGGGATCACCCGAAATTCAAAGGCAACTGAATTTCGGCAACCGGGGCATCGAAGTCGGAATGCCGCGAAACTCACCGAGTCAAAGCGTTTCGCCGTTTGCGGAAGGAAGTGTGATGTAGAACAAGTAGCAGAAGCATACATGCTCAAGAGGGATCACCCGAAATTCAAAGGCAACTGAATTTCGGCAACCGGGGCATCGAAGTCGGAATGCCGCGAAACTCACCGAGTCAAAGCGTTTCGCCGTTTGCGGAAGGAAGTGTGATGTAGAACAAGTAGCAGAAGCATACATGCTCAAGAGGGATCACCCGAAATTCAAAGGCAACTGAATTTCGGCAACCGGGGCATCGAAGTCGGAATGCCGCGAAACTCACCGAGTCAAAGCGTTTCGCCGTTTGCGGAAGGAAGTGTGATGTAGAACAAGTAGCAGAAGCATACATGCTCAAGAGGGATCACCCGAAATTCAAAGGCAACTGAATTTCGGCAACCGGGGCATCGAAGTCGGAATGCCGCGAAACTCACCGAGTCAAAGCGTTTCGCCGTTTGCGGAAGGAAGTGTGATGTAGAACAAGTAGCAGAAGCATACATGCTCAAGAGGGATCACCCGAAATTCAAAGGCAACTGAATTTCGGCAACCGGGGCATCGAAGTCGGAATGCCGCGAAACTCACCGAGTCAAAGCGTTTCGCCGTTTGCGGAAGGAAGTGTGATGTAGAACAAGTAGCAGAAGCATACATGCTCAAGAGGGATCACCCGAAATTCAAAGGCAACTGAATTTCGGCAACCGGGGCATCGAAGTCGGAATGCCGCGAAACTCACCGAGTCAAAGCGTTTCGCTGTTTGCGGAAGAAGTGTGATGTAGAACAAGTAGCAGAAGCATACATGCTCAAGAGGGATCACCCGAAATTCAAAGGCAACTGAATTTCGGCAACCGGGGCATCGAAGTCGGAATGCCGCGAAACTCACCGAGTCAAAGCGTTTCGCCGTTTGCGGAAGGAAGTGTGATGTAGAACAAGTAGCAGAAGCATACATGCTCAAGAGGGATCACCCGAAATTCAAAGGCAACTGAATTTCGGCAACCGGGGCATCGAAGTCGGAATGCCGCGAAACTCACCGAGTCAAAGCGTTTCGCCGTTTGCGGAAGGAAGTGTGATGTAGAACAAGTAGCAGAAGCATACATGCTCAAGAGGGATCACCCGAAATTCAAAGGCAACTGAATTTCGGCAACCGGGGCATCGAAGTCGGAATGCCGCGAAACTCACCGAGTCAAAGCGTTTCGCCGTTTGCGGAAGGAAGTGTGATGTAGAACAAGTAGCAGAAGCATACATGCTCAAGAGGGATCACCCGAAATTCAAAGGCAACTGAATTTCGGCAACCGGGGCATCGAAGTCGGAATGCCGCGAAACTCACCGAGTCAAAGCGTTTCGCCGTTTGCGGAAGAAGTGTGATGTAGAACAAGTAGCAGAAGCATACATGCTCAAGAGGGATCACCCGAAATTCAAAGGCAACTGAATTTCGGCAACCGGGGCATCGAAGTCGGAATGCCGCGAAACTCACCGAGTCAAAGCGTTTCGCTGTTTGCGGAAGGAAGTGTGATGTAGAACAAGTAGCAGAAGCATACATGCTCAAGAGGGATCACCCGAAATTCAAAGGCAACTGAATTTCGGCAACCGGGGCATCGAAGTCGGAATGCCGCGAAACTCACCGAGTCAAAGCGTTTCGCCGTTTGCGGAAGGAAGTGTGATGTAGAACAAGTAGCAGAAGCATACATGCTCAAGAGGGATCACCCGAAATTCAAAGGCAACTGAATTTCGGCAACCGGGGCATCGAAGTCGGAATGCCGCGAAACTCACCGAGTCAAAGCGTTTCGCTGTTTGCGGAAGAAGTGTGATGTAGAACAAGTAGCAGAAGCATACATGCTCAAGAGGGATCACCCGAAATTCAAAGGCAACTGAATTTCGGCAACCGGGGCATCGAAGTCGGAATGCCGCGAAACTCACCGAGTCAAAGCGTTTCGCCGTTTGCGGAAGAAGTGTGATGTAGAACAAGTAGCAGAAGCATACATGCTCAAGAGGGATCACCCGAAATTCAAAGGCAACTGAATTTCGGCAACCGGGGCATCGAAGTCGGAATGCCGCGAAACTCACCGAGTCAAAGCGTTTCGCCGTTTGCGGAAGGAAGTGTGATGTAGAACAAGTAGCAGAAGCATACATGCTCAAGAGGGATCACCCGAAATTCAAAGGCAACTGAATTTCGGCAACCGGGCATCGAAGTCGGAATGCCGCGAAACTCACCGAGTCAAAGCGTTTCGCCGTTTGCGGAAGAAGTGTGATGTAGAACAAGTAGCAGAAGCATACATGCTCAAGAGGGATCACCCGAAATTCAAAGGCAACTGAATTTCGGCAACCGGGGCATCGAAGTCGGAATGCCGCGAAACTCACCGAGTCAAAGCGTTTCGCCGTTTGCGGAAGAAGTGTGATGTAGAACAAGTAGCAGAAGCATACATGCTCAAGAGGGATCACCCGAAATTCAAAGGCAACTGAATTTCGGCAACCGGGCATCGAAGTCGGAATGCCGCGAAACTCACCGAGTCAAAGCGTTTCGCCGTTTGCGGAAGAAGTGTGATGTAGAACAAGTAGCAGAAGCATACATGCTCAAGAGGGATCACCCGAAATTCAAAGGCAACTGAATTTCGGCAACCGGGGCATCGAAGTCGGAATGCCGCGAAACTCACCGAGTCAAAGCGTTTCGCCCTTTGCGGAAGGAAGTGTGATGTAGAACAAGTAGCAGAAGCATACATGCTCAAGAGGGATCACCCGAAATTCAAAGGCAACTGAATTTCGGCAACCGGGGCATCGAAGTCGGAATGCCGCGAAACTCACCGAGTCAAAGCGTTTCGCCGTTTGCGGAAGGAAGTGTGATGTAGAACAAGTAGCAGAAGCATACATGCTCAAGAGGGATCACCCGAAATTCAAAGGCAACTGAATTTCGGCAACCGGGGCATCGAAGTCGGAATGCCGCGAAACTCACCGAGTCAAAGCGTTTCGCTGTTTGCGGAAGGAAGTGTGATGTAGAACAAGTAGCAGAAGCATACATGCTCAAGAGGGATCACCCGAAATTCAAAGGCAACTGAATTTCGGCAACCGGGGCATCGAAGTCGGAATGCCGCGAAACTCACCGAGTCAAAGCGTTTCGCCGTTTGCGGAAGGAAGTGTGATGTAGAACAAGTAGCAGAAGCATACATGCTCAAGAGGGATCACCCGAAATTCAAAGGCAACTGAATTTCGGCAACCGGGGCATCGAAGTCGGAATGCCGCGAAACTCACCGAGTCAAAGCGTTTCGCCGTTTGCGGAAGAAGTGTGATGTAGAACAAGTAGCAGAAGCATACATGCTCAAGAGGGATCACCCGAAATTCAAAGGCAACTGAATTTCGGCAACCGGGGCATCGAAGTCGGAATGCCGCGAAACTCACCGAGTCAAAGCGTTTCGCCGTTTGCGGAAGGAAGTGTGATGTAGAACAAGTAGCAGAAGCATACATGCTCAAGAGGGATCACCCGAAATTCAAAGGCAACTGAATTTCGGCAACCGGGGCATCGAAGTCGGAATGCCGCGAAACTCACCGAGTCAAAGCGTTTCGCCGTTTGCGGAAGGAAGTGTGATGTAGAACAAGTAGCAGAAGCATACATGCTCAAGAGGGATCACCCGAAATTCAAAGGCAACTGAATTTCGGCAACCGGGGCATCGAAGTCGGAATGCCGCGAAACTCACCGAGTCAAAGCGTTTCGCCGTTTGCGGAAGGAAGTGTGATGTAGAACAAGTAGCAGAAGCATACATGCTCAAGAGGGATCACCCGAAATTCAAAGGCAACTGAATTTCGGCAACCGGGCATCGAAGTCGGAATGCCGCGAAACTCACCGAGTCAAAGCGTTTCGCCGTTTGCGGAAGGAAGTGTGATGTAGAACAAGTAGCAGAAGCATACATGCTCAAGAGGGATCACCCGAAATTCAAAGGCAACTGAATTTCGGCAACCGGGGCATCGAAGTCGGAATGCCGCGAAACTCACCGAGTCAAAGCGTTTCGCCGTTTGCGGAAGGAAGTGTGATGTAGAACAAGTAGCAGAAGCATACATGCTCAAGAGGGATCACCCGAAATTCAAAGGCAACTGAATTTCGGCAACCGGGGCATCGAAGTCGGAATGCCGCGAAACTCACCGAGTCAAAGCGTTTCGCCGTTTGCGGAAGGAAGTCTGATGTAGAACAAGTAGCAGAAGCATACATGCTCAAGAGGGATCACCCGAAATTCAAAGGCAACTGAATTTCGGCAACCGGGGCATCGAAGTCGGAATGCCGCGAAACTCACCGAGTCAAAGCGTTTCGCCGTTTGCGGAAGGAAGTGTGATGTAGAACAAGTAGCAGAAGCATACATGCTCAAGAGGGATCACCCGAAATTCAAAGGCAACTGAATTTCGGCAACCGGGCATCGAAGTCGGAATGCCGCGAAACTCACCGAGTCAAAGCGTTTCGCGTTTGCGGAAGAAGTGTGATGTAGAACAAGTAGCAGAAGCATACATGCTCAAGAGGGATCACCCGAAATTCAAAGGCAACTGAATTTCGGCAACCGGGGCATCGAAGTCGGAATGCCGCGAAACTCACCGAGTCAAAGCGTTTCGCCGTTTGCGGAAGGAAGTGTGATGTAGAACAAGTAGCAGAAGCATACATGCTCAAGAGGGATCACCCGAAATTCAAAGGCAACTGAATTTCGGCAACCGGGGCATCGAAGTCGGAATGCCGCGAAACTCACCGAGTCAAAGCGTTTCGCCGTTTGCGGAAGAAGTGTGATGTAGAACAAGTAGCAGAAGCATACATGCTCAAGAGGGATCACCCGAAATTCAAAGGCAACTGAATTTCGGCAACCGGGGCATCGAAGTCGGAATGCCGCGAAACTCACCGAGTCAAAGCGTTTCGCCGTTTGCGGAAGGAAGTGTGATGTAGAACAAGTAGCAGAAGCATACATGCTCAAGAGGGATCACCCGAAATTCAAAGGCAACTGAATTTCGGCAACCGGGGCATCGAAGTCGGAATGCCGCGAAACTCACCGAGTCAAAGCGTTTCGCCGTTTGCGGAAGGAAGTGTGATGTAGAACAAGTAGCAGAAGCATACATGCTCAAGAGGGATCACCCGAAATTCAAAGGCAACTGAATTTCGGCAACCGGGCATCGAAGTCGGAATGCCGCGAAACTCACCGAGTCAAAGCGTTTCGCCGTTTGCGGAAGGAAGTGTGATGTAGAACAAGTAGCAGAAGCATACATGCTCAAGAGGGATCACCCGAAATTCAAAGGCAACTGAATTTCGGCAACCGGGGCATCGAAGTCGGAATGCCGCGAAACTCACCGAGTCAAAGCGTTTCGCCGTTTGCGGAAGAAGTGTGATGTAGAACAAGTAGCAGAAGCATACATGCTCAAGAGGGATCACCCGAAATTCAAAGGCAACTGAATTTCGGCAACCGGGGCATCGAAGTCGGAATGCCGCGAAACTCACCGAGTCAAAGCGTTTCGCCGTTTGCGGAAGAAGTGTGATGTAGAACAAGTAGCAGAAGCATACATGCTCAAGAGGGATCACCCGAAATTCAAAGGCAACTGAATTTCGGCAACCGGGGCATCGAAGTCGGAATGCCGCGAAACTCACCGAGTCAAAGCGTTTCGCCGTTTGCGGAAGAAGTGTGATGTAGAACAAGTAGCAGAAGCATACATGCTCAAGAGGGATCACCCGAAATTCAAAGGCAACTGAATTTCGGCAACCGGGGCATCGAAGTCGGAATGCCGCGAAACTCACCGAGTCAAAGCGTTTCGCCGTTTGCGGAAGGAAGTGTGATGTAGAACAAGTAGCAGAAGCATACATGCTCAAGAGGGATCACCCGAAATTCAAAGGCAACTGAATTTCGGCAACCGGGGCATCGAAGTCGGAATGCCGCGAAACTCACCGAGTCAAAGCGTTTCGCCGTTTGCGGAAGAAGTGTGATGTAGAACAAGTAGCAGAAGCATACATGCTCAAGAGGGATCACCCGAAATTCAAAGGCAACTGAATTTCGGCAACCGGGGCATCGAAGTCGGAATGCCGCGAAACTCACCGAGTCAAAGCGTTTCGCCGTTTGCGGAAGAAGTGTGATGTAGAACAAGTAGCAGAAGCATACATGCTCAAGAGGGATCACCCGAAATTCAAAGGCAACTGAATTTCGGCAACCGGGGCATCGAAGTCGGAATGCCGCGAAACTCACCGAGTCAAAGCGTTTCGCCGTTTGCGGAAGGAAGTGTGATGTAGAACAAGTAGCAGAAGCATACATGCTCAAGAGGGATCACCCGAAATTCAAAGGCAACTGAATTTCGGCAACCGGGGCATCGAAGTCGGAATGCCGCGAAACTCACCGAGTCAAAGCGTTTCGCCGTTTGCGGAAGAAGTGTGATGTAGAACAAGTAGCAGAAGCATACATGCTCAAGAGGGATCACCCGAAATTCAAAGGCAACTGAATTTCGGCAACCGGGCATCGAAGTCGGAATGCCGCGAAACTCACCGAGTCAAAGCGTTTCGCCGTTTGCGGAAGGAAGTGTGATGTAGAACAAGTAGCAGAAGCATACATGCTCAAGAGGGATCACCCGAAATTCAAAGGCAACTGAATTTCGGCAACCGGGCATCGAAGTCGGAATGCCGCGAAACTCACCGAGTCAAAGCGTTTCGCCGTTTGCGGAAGGAAGTGTGATGTAGAACAAGTAGCAGAAGCATACATGCTCAAGAGGGATCACCCGAAATTCAAAGGCAACTGAATTTCGGCAACCGGGGCATCGAAGTCGGAATGCCGCGAAACTCACCGAGTCAAAGCGTTTCGCCGTTTGCGGAAGGAAGTGTGATGTAGAACAAGTAGCAGAAGCATACATGCTCAAGAGGGATCACCCGAAATTCAAAGGCAACTGAATTTCGGCAACCGGGGCATCGAAGTCGGAATGCCGCGAAACTCACCGAGTCAAAGCGTTTCGCCGTTTGCGGAAGAAGTGTGATGTAGAACAAGTAGCAGAAGCATACATGCTCAAGAGGGATCACCCGAAATTCAAAGGCAACTGAATTTCGGCAACCGGGGCATCGAAGTCGGAATGCCGCGAAACTCACCGAGTCAAAGCGTTTCGCCGTTTGCGGAAGGAAGTGTGATGTAGAACAAGTAGCAGAAGCATACATGCTCAAGAGGGATCACCCGAAATTCAAAGGCAACTGAATTTCGGCAACCGGGGCATCGAAGTCGGAATGCCGCGAAACTCACGAGTCAAAGCGTAGGAGACTGATCTTTTTGGCAACCGGGCATCGAAGTCGGAATGCCGCGAAACTCACCGAGTCAAAGCGTTTCCTGTTGCGGAAGGAGTGTGATGTAGAACAAGTAAGCAGAAGCATACATGCTCAAGAGGGATCACCCGAAATTCAAAGGCAACTGAATTTCGGCAACCGGGGCATCGAAGTCGGAATGCCGCGAAACTCACCGAGTCAAAGCGTTTCGCCGTTTGCGGAAGGAGTGTGATGTAGAACAAGTAGCAGAAGCATACATGCTCAAGAGGGATCACCCGAAATTCAAAGGCAACTGAATTTCGGCAACCGGGGCATCGAAGTCGGAATGCCGCGAAACTCACCGAGTCAAAGCGTTTCGCCGTTTGCGGAAGGAAGTGTGATGTAGAACAAGTAGCAGAAGCATACATGCTCAAGAGGGATCACCCGAAATTCAAAGGCAACTGAATTTCGGCAACCGGGCATCGAAGTCGGAATGCCGCGAAACTCACCGAGTCAAAGCGTTTCGCCGTTTGCGGAAGGAAGTGTGATGTAGAACAAGTAGCAGAAGCATACATGCTCAAGAGGGATCACCCGAAATTCAAAGGCAACTGAATTTCGGCAACCGGGGCATCGAAGTCGGAATGCCGCGAAACTCACCGAGTCAAAGCGTTTCGCCGTTTGCGGAAGGAAGTGTGATGTAGAACAAGTAGCAGAAGCATACATGCTCAAGAGGGATCACCCGAAATTCAAAGGCAACTGAATTTCGGCAACCGGGGCATCGAAGTCGGAATGCCGCGAAACTCACCGAGTCAAAGCGTTTCGCCGTTTGCGGAAGGAGTGTGATGTAGAACAAGTAGCAGAAGCATACATGCTCAAGAGGGATCACCCGAAATTCAAAGGCAACTGAATTTCGGCAACCGGGGCATCGAAGTCGGAATGCCGCGAAACTCACCGAGTCAAAGCGTTTCGCCTGTTTGCGGAAGGAGTGTGATGTAGAACAAGTAGCAGAAGCATACATGCTCAAGAGGGATCACCCGAAATTCAAAGGCAACTGAATTTCGGCAACCGGGCATCGAAGTCGGAATGCCGCGAAACTCACCGAGTCAAAGCGTTTCGCCGTTTGCGGAAGGAAGTGTGATGTAGAACAAGTAGCAGAAGCATACATGCTCAAGAGGGATCACCCGAAATTCAAAGGCAACTGAATTTCGGCAACCGGGGCATCGAAGTCGGAATGCCGCGAAACTCACCGAGTCAAAGCGTTTCCGTTTGCGGAAGGAAGTGTGATGTAGAACAAGTAGCAGAAGCATACATGCTCAAGAGGGATCACCCGAAATTCAAAGGCAACTGAATTTCGGCAACCGGGGCATCGAAGTCGGAATGCCGCGAAACTCACCGAGTCAAAGCGTTTCGCCTTTGCGGAAGGAAGTGTGATGTAGAACAAGTAGCAGAAGCATACATGCTCAAGAGGGATCACCCGAAATTCAAAGGCAACTGAATTTCGGCAACCGGGCATCGAAGTCGGAATGCCGCGAAACTCACCGAGTCAAAGCGTTTCGCCGTTTGCGAAAGAGTGTGATGTAGAACAAGTAGCAGAAGCATACATGCTCAAGAGGGATCACCCGAAATTCAAAGGCAACTGAATTTCGGCAACCGGGGCATCGAAGTCGGAATGCCGCGAAACTCACCGAGTCAAAGCGTTTCGCCGTTTGCGGAAGGAAGTGTGATGTAGAACAAGTAGCAGAAGCATACATGCTCAAGAGGGATCACCCGAAATTCAAAGGCAACTGAATTTCGGCAACCGGGGCATCGAAGTCGGAATGCCGCGAAACTCACCGAGTCAAAGCGTTTCGCCGTTTGCGGAAGGAAGTGTGATGTAGAACAAGTAGCAGAAGCATACATGCTCAAGAGGGATCACCCGAAATTCAAAGGCAACTGAATTTCGGCAACCGGGCATCGAAGTCGGAATGCCGCGAAACTCACCGAGTCAAAGCGTTTCGCCGTTTGCGGAAGAAGTGTGATGTAGAACAAGTAGCAGAAGCATACATGCTCAAGAGGGATCACCCGAAATTCAAAGGCAACTGAATTTCGGCAACCGGGGCATCGAAGTCGGAATGCCGCGAAACTCACCGAGTCAAAGCGTTTCGCCGTTTGCGGAAGGAGGTTATGTAGAACAAGTAGCAGAAGCATACATGCTCAAGAGGGATCACCCGAAATTCAAAGGCAACTGAATTTCGGCAACCGGGGCATCGAAGTCGGAATGCCGCGAAACTCACCGAGTCAAAGCGTTTCGCCGTTTGCGGAGGAAGTGTGATGTAGAACAAGTAGCAGAAGCATACATGCTCAAGAGGGATCACCCGAAATTCAAAGGCAACTGAATTTCGGCAACCGGGCATCGAAGTCGGAATGCCGCGAAACTCACCGAGTCAAAGCGTTTCGCCGTTTGCGGAAGGAGTGTGATGTAGAACAAGTAGCAGAAGCATACATGCTCAAGAGGGATCACCCGAAATTCAAAGGCAACTGAATTTCGGCAACCGGGGCATCGAAGTCGGAATGCCGCGAAACTCACCGAGTCAAAGCGTTTCGCCTTTGCGGAAGGAAGTGTGATGTAGAACAAGTAGCAGAAGCATACATGCTCAAGAGGGATCACCCGAAATTCAAAGGCAACTGAATTTCGGCAACCGGGCATCGAAGTCGGAATGCCGCGAAACTCACCGAGTCAAAGCGTTTCGCCTTTGCGGAAGGAAGTGTGATGTAGAACAAGTAGCAGAAGCATACATGCTCAAGAGGGATCACCCGAAATTCAAAGGCAACTGAATTTCGGCAACCGGGCATCGAAGTCGGAATGCCGCGAAACTCACCGAGTCAAAGCGTTTCGCCGTTTGCGGAAGGAAGTGTGATGTAGAACAAGTAGCAGAAGCATACATGCTCAAGAGGGATCACCCGAAATTCAAAGGCAACTGAATTTCGGCAACCGGGGCATCGAAGTCGGAATGCCGCGAAACTCACCGAGTCAAAGCGTTTCGCCGTTTGCGGAAGGAAGTGTGATGTAGAACAAGTAGCAGAAGCATACATGCTCAAGAGGGATCACCCGAAATTCAAAGGCAACTGAATTTCGGCAACCGGGGCATCGAAGTCGGAATGCCGCGAAACTCACCGAGTCAAAGCGTTTCGCCGTTTGCGGAAGGAAGTGTGATGTAGAACAAGTAGCAGAAGCATACATGCTCAAGAGGGATCACCCGAAATTCAAAGGCAACTGAATTTCGGCAACCGGGGCATCGAAGTCGGAATGCCGCGAAACTCACCGAGTCAAAGCGTTTCGCCAAAGCGTTTCGCTGTTTGCGGAAGGAGTGTGATGTAGAACAAGTAGCAGAAGCATACATGCTCAAGAGGGATCACCCGAAATTCAAAGGCAACTGAATTTCGGCAACCGGGCATCGAAGTCGGAATGCCGCGAAACTCACCGAGTCAAAGCGTTTCGCCGTTTGCGGAGGAGTGTGTGATTAGAACAAGTAGCAGAAGCATACATGCTCAAGAGGGATCACCCGAAATTCAAAGGCAACTGAATTTCGGCAACCGGGGCATCGAAGTCGGAATGCCGCGAAACTCACCGAGTCAAAGCGTTTCGCGTTTGCGGAAGAAGTGTGATGTAGAACAAGTAGCAGAAGCATACATGCTCAAGAGGGATCACCCGAAATTCAAAGGCAACTGAATTTCGGCAACCGGGCATCGAAGTCGGAATGCCGCGAAACTCACCGAGTCAAAGCGTTTCGCCGTTTGCGGAAGGAAGTGTGATAGAACAAGTAGCAGAAGCATACATGCTCAAGAGGGATCACCCGAAATTCAAAGGCAACTGAATTTCGGCAACCGGGGCATCGAAGTCGGAATGCCGCGAAACTCACCGAGTCAAAGCGTTTCGCCGTTTGCGGAAGGAAGTGTGATGTAGAACAAGTAGCAGAAGCATACATGCTCAAGAGGGATCACCCGAAATTCAAAGGCAACTGAATTTCGGCAACCGGGGCATCGAAGTCGGAATGCCGCGAAACTCACCGAGTCAAAGCGTTTCGCCTGTTGCGGAAGGTGTGTGATGTAGAACAAGTAGCAGAAGCATACATGCTCAAGAGGGATCACCCGAAATTCAAAGGCAACTGAATTTCGGCAACCGGGGCATCGAAGTCGGAATGCCGCGAAACTCACCGAGTCAAAGCGTTTCGCTGTTTGCGGAAGGAAGTTGATGTAGAACAAGTAGCAGAAGCATACATGCTCAAGAGGGATCACCCGAAATTCAAAGGCAACTGAATTTCGGCAACCGGGCATCGAAGTCGGAATGCCGCGAAACTCACCGAGTCAAAGCGTTTCGCTTTTGCGGAAGAAGTGTGATGTAGAACAAGTAGCAGAAGCATACATGCTCAAGAGGATCACCCGAAATTCAAAGGCAACTGAATTTCGGCAACCGGGGCATCGAAGTCGGAATGCCGCGAAACTCACCGAGTCAAAGCGTTTCGCTTTGCGGAAGGAAGTGTGATGTAGAACAAGTAGCAGAAGCATACATGCTCAAGAGGGATCACCCGAAATTCAAAGGCAACTGAATTTCGGCAACCGGGGCATCGAAGTCGGAATGCCGCGAAACTCACCGAGTCAAAGCGTTTCGCCGTTTGCGGAAGGAAGTGTGATGTAGAACAAGTAGCAGAAGCATACATGCTCAAGAGGGATCACCCGAAATTCAAAGGCAACTGAATTTCGGCAACCGGGCATCGAAGTCGGAATGCCGCGAAACTCACCGAGTCAAAGCGTTTCGCCGTTTGCGGAAGGAAGTGTGATGTAGAACAAGTAGCAGAAGCATACATGCTCAAGAGGGATCACCCGAAATTCAAAGGCAACTGAATTTCGGCAACCGGGGCATCGAAGTCGGAATGCCGCGAAACTCACCGAGTCAAAGCGTTTCGCCTTTGCGGAAGGAGTGTGATGTAGAACAAGTAGCAGAAGCATACATGCTCAAGAGGGATCACCCGAAATTCAAAGGCAACTGAATTTCGGCAACCGGGGCATCGAAGTCGGAATGCCGCGAAACTCACCGAGTCAAAGCGTTTCGCCGTTTGCGGAGGAAGTGTGATGTAGAACAAGTAGCAGAAGCATACATGCTCAAGAGGGATCACCCGAAATTCAAAGGCAACTGAATTTCGGCAACCGGGGCATCGAAGTCGGAATGCCGCGAAACTCACCGAGTCAAAGCGTTTCGCTGTTTGCGGAAGGAGTGTGATGTAGAACAAGTAGCAGAAGCATACATGCTCAAGAGGGATCACCCGAAATTCAAAGGCAACTGAATTTCGGCAACCGGGCATCGAAGTCGGAATGCCGCGAAACTCACCGAGTCAAAGCGTTTCGCCGTTTGCGGAAGAAGTGTGATGTAGAACAAGTAGCAGAAGCATACATGCTCAAGAGGGATCACCCGAAATTCAAAGGCAACTGAATTTCGGCAACCGGGGCATCGAAGTCGGAATGCCGCGAAACTCACCGAGTCAAAGCGTTTCGCCGTTTGCGGAAGAAAGTGTGATGTAGAACAAGTAGCAGAAGCATACATGCTCAAGAGGGATCACCCGAAATTCAAAGGCAACTGAATTTCGGCAACCGGGCATCGAAGTCGGAATGCCGCGAAACTCACCGAGTCAAAGCGTTTCGCCGTTTGCGGAAGGAAGTGTGATGTAGAACAAGTAGCAGAAGCATACATGCTCAAGAGGGATCACCCGAAATTCAAAGGCAACTGAATTTCGGCAACCGGGGCATCGAAGTCGGAATGCCGCGAAACTCACCGAGTCAAAGCGTTTCGCCTTTGCGGAAGGAAGTGTGATGTAGAACAAGTAGCAGAAGCATACATGCTCAAGAGGGATCACCCGAAATTCAAAGGCAACTGAATTTCGGCAACCGGGGCATCGAAGTCGGAATGCCGCGAAACTCACCGAGTCAAAGCGTTTCGCCGTTTGCGGAAGGAGTGTGATGTAGAACAAGTAGCAGAAGCATACATGCTCAAGAGGGATCACCCGAAATTCAAAGGCAACTGAATTTCGGCAACCGGGGCATCGAAGTCGGAATGCCGCGAAACTCACCGAGTCAAAGCGTTTCGCCGTTTGCGGAAGGAAGTGTGATGTAGAACAAGTAGCAGAAGCATACATGCTCAAGAGGGATCACCCGAAATTCAAAGGCAACTGAATTTCGGCAACCGGGGCATCGAAGTCGGAATGCCGCGAAACTCACCGAGTCAAAGCGTTTCGCCATTTGCGGAAGGAAGTGTGATGTAGAACAAGTAGCAGAAGCATACATGCTCAAGAGGGATCACCCGAAATTCAAAGGCAACAGAATTTCGGCAACCGGGGCATCGAAGTCGGAATGCCGCGAAACTCATCGAGTCAAAGCGTTACGCCCTTTGCGGAAGGAAGTGTGATGTAGAACAAGTCGCAGAAGCATACATGCTCAAGAGGGATCACCCGAAATTCAAAGGCAACTGAATTTCGGCAACCGGGGAATCCAAGTTGGAATGCCGCGAAACTCACAGAGCAAAGCATTTGGCCATTAGCGGAAGGAGTGTGATGTAGAACAAGTAGCAGAAGCATACATGCTCCAGAGGGATCACCCGAAATTCAAAGGCAACAGAATTTCGGCAACCGGGGCATC
>CM055360.1:18827497-18843414 GCA_029228515.1 Populus alba x Populus x berolinensis | reverse complement strand
AAAGCGTTTCGCCGTTTGCGGAAGGAAGTGTGATGTAGAACAAGTAGCAGAAGCATACATGCTCAAGAGGGATCACCCGAAATTCAAAGGCAACTGAATTTCGGCAACCGGGGCATCGAAGTCGGAATGCCGCGAAACTCACCGAGTCAAAGCGTTTCGTTGTTTGCGGAAGGAAGTGTGATGTAGAACAAGTAGCAGAAGCATACATGCTCAAGAGGGATCACCCGAAATTCAAGGGCAACTGAATTTTGGCAACTTGGGCATCGAAGTCGGAATGCCGCGAAACTCACCGAGTCAAAGCGTTTCGCCGTTTGCGGAAGGAAGTGTGATGTAGAACAATTTGCAGAAGCATACATGCTCAAGAGGGGTTACCCGAAATTCAAAGGCAACTGAATTTCGGCAACCGGGGCATCGAAGTCAGAATGCCGCGAAACTCACCGAATCAAAGCGTTTTGCCGTTTCCGGAAGGAAGTGTGATGTAGAACAAGTAGCAGAAGCATACATGCTCAAGAGGGATCACCCGAAATTCAAAGGCAACTGAATTTTTGCAACCGGGGCATCGAAGTCGGAATGTCGCGAAACTCACCGAGTCAAAGTGTTTCGCCGTTTGCGGAAGGAAGTGTGATGTAGAACAAGTAGCAAAGCTTACATGCTCAAGAGGGATCACCCGAAATTCAAAGGCAACTGAATTTCGGCAACCGGCTCACAAGGAACACCCCAAATTCAAAGGCAACTGAATTTCGGCAACCGGCATCGAAGTCGGAATGCCGCGAAACTCACCGAGTCAAAGCGTTTCGCCGTTTGCGGAAGGAAGTTGATGTAGAACAAGTAGCAGAAGCATACATGCTCAAGAGGGATCACCCGAAATTCAAAGGCAACTGAATTTCGGCAACCGGGGCATCGAAGTCGGAATGCCGCGAAACTCACCGAGTCAAAGCGTTTCGCCGTTTGCGGAAGGAAGTGTGATGTAGAACAAGTAGCAGAAGCATACATGCTCAAGAGGGATCACCCGAAATTCAAAGGCAACTGAATTTCGGCAACCGGGGCATCGAAGTCGGAATGCCGCGAAACTCACCGAGTCAAAGCGTTTCGCTGTTTGCGGAAGGAAGTCTGATGTAGAACAAGTAGCAGAAGCATACATGCTCAAGAGGGATCACCCGAAATTCAAAGGCAACTGAATTTCGGCAACCGGGGCATCGAAGTCGGAATGCCGCGAAACTCACCGAGTCAAAGCGTTTCGCCGTTTGCGGAAGGAAGTGTGATGTAGAACAAGTAGCAGAAGCATACATGCTCAAGAGGGATCACCCGAAATTCAAAGGCAACTGAATTTCGGCAACCGGGTCTCACAATTGATCACCCGAAATTCAAAGGCAACTGAATTTCGGCAACCTGGGCATCGAAGTCGGAATGCCGCGAAACTCACCGAGTCAAAGCGTTTCGCCGTTTGCGGAAGGAAGTGTGATGTAGAACAAGTAGCAGAAGCATACATGCTCAAGAGGGATCACCCGAAATTCAAAGGCAACTGAATTTCGGCAACCGGGGCATCGAAGTCGGAATGCCGCGAAACTCACCGAGTCAAAGCGTTTCGCCGTTTGCGGAAGGAAGTGTGATGTAGAACAAGTAGCAGAAGCATACATGCTCAAGAGGGATCACCCGAAATTCAAAGGCAACTGAATTTCGGCAACCGGGCATCGAAGTCGGAATGCCGCGAAACTCACCGAGTCAAAGCGTTTCGCTGTTTGCGGAAGGAAGTCTGATGTAGAACAAGTAGCAGAAGCATACATGCTCAAGAGGGATCACCCGAAATTCAAAGGCAACTGAATTTCGGCAACCGGGCATCGAAGTCGGAATGCCGCGAAACTCACCGAGTCAAAGCGTTTCGCCGTTTGCGGAAGGAAGTGTGATGTAGAACAAGTAGCAGAAGCATACATGCTCAAGAGGGATCACCCGAAATTCAAAGGCAACTGAATTTCGGCAACCGGGGCATCGAAGTCGGAATGCCGCGAAACTCACCGAGTCAAAGCGTTTCGCCGTTTGCGGAAGAAGTTTGCGGAAGAGTGTGATGTAGAACAAGTAGCAGAAGCATACATGCTCAAGAGGGATCAATTCAAAGGCAACTGAATTTCGGCAACCGGGGCATCGAAGTCGGAATGCCGCGAAACTCACCGAGTCAAAGCGTTTCGCCTGTTTGCGGAAGGAAGTGTGATGTAGAACAAGTAGCAGAAGCATACATGCTCAAGAGGGATCACCCGAAATTCAAAGGCAACTGAATTTCGGCAACCGGGGCATCGAAGTCGGAATGCCGCGAAACTCACCGAGTCAAAGCGTTTCGCCGTTTGCGGAAGAAGTGTGATGTAGAACAAGTAGCAGAAGCATACATGCTCAAGAGGGATCACCCGAAATTCAAAGGCAACTGAATTTCGGCAACCGGGGCATCGAAGTCGGAATGCCGCGAAACTCACCGAGTCAAAGCGTTTCGCCGTTTGCGGAAGAAGTCTGATGTAGAACAAGTAGCAGAAGCATACATGCTCAAGAGGGATCACCCGAAATTCAAAGGCAACTGAATTTCGGCAACCGGGGCATCGAAGTCGGAATGCCGCGAAACTCACCGAGTCAAAGCGTTTCGCCGTTTGCGGAAGGAAGTGTGATGTAGAACAAGTAGCAGAAGCATACATGCTCAAGAGGGATCACCCGAAATTCAAAGGCAACTGAATTTCGGCAACCGGGGCATCGAAGTCGGAATGCCGCGAAACTCACCGAGTCAAAGCGTTTCGCCGTTTGCGGAAGGAAGTGTGATGTAGAACAAGTAGCAGAAGCATACATGCTCAAGAGGGATCACCCGAAATTCAAAGGCAACTGAATTTCGGCAACCGGGAAAAAAAAAAAAAAAAAAAAAAAAAAAAAAAAAAAAAAAAAAGAAAAAAAAAACATCGAAGTCGGAATGCCGCGAAACTCACCGAGTCAAAGCGTTTCGCCGTTTGCGGAAGGAAGTGTGATGTAGAACAAGTAGCAGAAGCATACATGCTCAAGAGGGATCACCCGAAATTCAAAGGCAACTGAATTTCGGCAACCGGGCATCGAAGTCGGAATGCCGCGAAACTCACCGAGTCAAAGCGTTTCGCCGTTTGCGGAAGGAAGTGTGATGTAGAACAAGTAGCAGAAGCATACATGCTCAAGAGGGATCACCCGAAATTCAAAGGCAACTGAATTTCGGCAACCGGGCATCGAAGTCGGAATGCCGCGAAACTCACCGAGTCAAAGCGTTTCGCCGTTTGCGGAAGGAAGTCTGATGTAGAACAAGTAGCAGAAGCATACATGCTCAAGAGGGATCACCCGAAATTCAAAGGCAACTGAATTTCGGCAACCGGGCATCGAAGTCGGAATGCCGCGAAACTCACCGAGTCAAAGCGTTTCGCCGTTTGCGGAAGAAGTGTGATGTAGAACAAGTAGCAGAAGCATACATGCTCAAGAGGGATCACCCGAAATTCAAAGGCAACTGAATTTCGGCAACCGGGGCATCGAAGTCGGAATGCCGCGAAACTCACCGAGTCAAAGCGTTTCGCCGTTTGCGGAAGAAGTCTGATGTAGAACAAGTAGCAGAAGCATACATGCTCAAGAGGGATCACCCGAAATTCAAAGGCAACTGAATTTCGGCAACCGGGGCATCGAAGTCGGAATGCCGCGAAACTCACCGAGTCAAAGCGTTTCGCCGTTTGCGGAAGGAAGTGATGTAGAACAAGTAGCAGAAGCATACATGCTCAAGAGGGATCACCCGAAATTCAAAGGCAACTGAATTTCGGCAACCGGGCATCGAAGTCGGAATGCCGCGAAACTCACCGAGTCAAAGCGTTTCGCCGTTTGCGGAAGAAGTCTGATGTAGAACAAGTAGCAGAAGCATACATGCTCAAGAGGGATCACCCGAAATTCAAAGGCAACTGAATTTCGGCAACCGGGCATCGAAGTCGGAATGCCGCGAAACTCACCGAGTCAAAGCGTTTCGCCGTTTGCGGAAGAAAGTCTGATGTAGAACAAGTAGCAGAAGCATACATGCTCAAGAGGGATCACCCGAAATTCAAAGGCAACTGAATTTCGGCAACCGGGGCATCGAAGTCGGAATGCCGCGAAACTCACCGAGTCAAAGCGTTTCGCCGTTTGCGGAAGAAAGTCTGATGTAGAACAAGTAGCAGAAGCATACATGCTCAAGAGGGATCACCCGAAATTCAAAGGCAACTGAATTTCGGCAACCGGGGCATCGAAGTCGGAATGCCGCGAAACTCACCGAGTCAAAGCGTTTCGCCGTTTGCGGAAGGAAGTGTGATGTAGAACAAGTAGCAGAAGCATACATGCTCAAGAGGGATCACCCGAAATTCAAAGGCAACTGAATTTCGGCAACCGGGGCATCGAAGTCGGAATGCCGCGAAACTCACCGAGTCAAAGCGTTTCGCCGTTTGCGGAAGAAGTCTGATGTAGAACAAGTAGCAGAAGCATACATGCTCAAGAGGGATCACCCGAAATTCAAAGGCAACTGAATTTCGGCAACCGGGGCATCGAAGTCGGAATGCCGCGAAACTCACCGAGTCAAAGCGTTTCGCCGTTTGCGGAAGAAGTCTGATGTAGAACAAGTAGCAGAAGCATACATGCTCAAGAGGGATCACCCGAAATTCAAAGGCAACTGAATTTCGGCAACCGGGGCATCGAAGTCGGAATGCCGCGAAACTCACCGAGTCAAAGCGTTTCGCCGTTTGCGGAAGGAAGTCTGATGTAGAACAAGTAGCAGAAGCATACATGCTCAAGAGGGATCACCCGAAATTCAAAGGCAACTGAATTTCGGCAACCGGGCATCGAAGTCGGAATGCCGCGAAACTCACCGAGTCAAAGCGTTTCGCCGTTTGCGGAAGAAGTCTGATGTAGAACAAGTAGCAGAAGCATACATGCTCAAGAGGGATCACCCGAAATTCAAAGGCAACTGAATTTCGGCAACCGGGGCATCGAAGTCGGAATGCCGCGAAACTCACCGAGTCAAAGCGTTTCGCCGTTTGCGGAAGAAGTCTGATGTAGAACAAGTAGCAGAAGCATACATGCTCAAGAGGGATCACCCGAAATTCAAAGGCAACTGAATTTCGGCAACCGGGGCATCGAAGTCGGAATGCCGCGAAACTCACCGAGTCAAAGCGTTTCGCCGTTTGCGGAAGGAAGTCTGATGTAGAACAAGTAGCAGAAGCATACATGCTCAAGAGGGATCACCCGAAATTCAAAGGCAACTGAATTTCGGCAACCGGGGCATCGAAGTCGGAATGCCGCGAAACTCACCGAGTCAAAGCGTTTCGCCGTTTGCGGAAGGAAGTCTGATGTAGAACAAGTAGCAGAAGCATACATGCTCAAGAGGGATCACCCGAAATTCAAAGGCAACTGAATTTCGGCAACCGGGGCATCGAAGTCGGAATGCCGCGAAACTCACCGAGTCAAAGCGTTTCGCCGTTTGCGGAAGAAGTGTGATGTAGAACAAGTAGCAGAAGCATACATGCTCAAGAGGGATCACCCGAAATTCAAAGGCAACTGAATTTCGGCAACCGGGGCATCGAAGTCGGAATGCCGCGAAACTCACCGAGTCAAAGCGTTTCGCCGTTTGCGGAAGGAAGTCTGATGTAGAACAAGTAGCAGAAGCATACATGCTCAAGAGGGATCACCCGAAATTCAAAGGCAACTGAATTTCGGCAACCGGGGCATCGAAGTCGGAATGCCGCGAAACTCACCGAGTCAAAGCGTTTCGCCGTTTGCGGAAGAAGTCTGATGTAGAACAAGTAGCAGAAGCATACATGCTCAAGAGGGATCACCCGAAATTCAAAGGCAACTGAATTTCGGCAACCGGGGCATCGAAGTCGGAATGCCGCGAAACTCACCGAGTCAAAGCGTTTCGCCGTTTGCGGAAGAAGTCTGATGTAGAACAAGTAGCAGAAGCATACATGCTCAAGAGGGATCACCCGAAATTCAAAGGCAACTGAATTTCGGCAACCGGGGCATCGAAGTCGGAATGCCGCGAAACTCACCGAGTCAAAGCGTTTCGCCGTTTGCGGAAGAAGTCTGATGTAGAACAAGTAGCAGAAGCATACATGCTCAAGAGGGATCACCCGAAATTCAAAGGCAACTGAATTTCGGCAACCGGGGCATCGAAGTCGGAATGCCGCGAAACTCACCGAGTCAAAGCGTTTCGCCGTTTGCGGAAGAAAGTCTGATGTAGAACAAGTAGCAGAAGCATACATGCTCAAGAGGGATCACCCGAAATTCAAAGGCAACTGAATTTCGGCAACCGGGGCATCGAAGTCGGAATGCCGCGAAACTCACCGAGTCAAAGCGTTTCGCCGTTTGCGGAAGAAAGTCTGATGTAGAACAAGTAGCAGAAGCATACATGCTCAAGAGGGATCACCCGAAATTCAAAGGCAACTGAATTTCGGCAACCGGGCATCGAAGTCGGAATGCCGCGAAACTCACCGAGTCAAAGCGTTTCGCCGTTTGCGGAAGGAAGTCTGATGTAGAACAAGTAGCAGAAGCATACATGCTCAAGAGGGATCACCCGAAATTCAAAGGCAACTGAATTTCGGCAACCGGGCATCGAAGTCGGAATGCCGCGAAACTCACCGAGTCAAAGCGTTTCGCCGTTTGCGGAAGAAGTCTGATGTAGAACAAGTAGCAGAAGCATACATGCTCAAGAGGGATCACCCGAAATTCAAAGGCAACTGAATTTCGGCAACCGGGGCATCGAAGTCGGAATGCCGCGAAACTCACCGAGTCAAAGCGTTTCGCCGTTTGCGGAAGAAGTCTGATGTAGAACAAGTAGCAGAAGCATACATGCTCAAGAGGGATCACCCGAAATTCAAAGGCAACTGAATTTCGGCAACCGGGGCATCGAAGTCGGAATGCCGCGAAACTCACCGAGTCAAAGCGTTTCGCCGTTTGCGGAAGAAGTCTGATGTAGAACAAGTAGCAGAAGCATACATGCTCAAGAGGGATCACCCGAAATTCAAAGGCAACTGAATTTCGGCAACCGGGCATCGAAGTCGGAATGCCGCGAAACTCACCGAGTCAAAGCGTTTCGCCGTTTGCGGAAGAAGTCTGATGTAGAACAAGTAGCAGAAGCATACATGCTCAAGAGGGATCACCCGAAATTCAAAGGCAACTGAATTTCGGCAACCGGGGCATCGAAGTCGGAATGCCGCGAAACTCACCGAGTCAAAGCGTTTCGCCGTTTGCGGAAGAAAGTCTGATGTAGAACAAGTAGCAGAAGCATACATGCTCAAGAGGGATCACCCGAAATTCAAAGGCAACTGAATTTCGGCAACCGGGGCATCGAAGTCGGAATGCCGCGAAACTCACCGAGTCAAAGCGTTTCGCCGTTTGCGGAAGAAGTCTGATGTAGAACAAGTAGCAGAAGCATACATGCTCAAGAGGGATCACCCGAAATTCAAAGGCAACTGAATTTCGGCAACCGGGGCATCGAAGTCGGAATGCCGCGAAACTCACCGAGTCAAAGCGTTTCGCCGTTTGCGGAAGAAGTCTGATGTAGAACAAGTAGCAGAAGCATACATGCTCAAGAGGGATCACCCGAAATTCAAAGGCAACTGAATTTCGGCAACCGGGCATCGAAGTCGGAATGCCGCGAAACTCACCGAGTCAAAGCGTTTCGCCGTTTGCGGAAGAAGTCTGATGTAGAACAAGTAGCAGAAGCATACATGCTCAAGAGGGATCACCCGAAATTCAAAGGCAACTGAATTTCGGCAACCGGGGCATCGAAGTCGGAATGCCGCGAAACTCACCGAGTCAAAGCGTTTCGCCGTTTGCGGAAGAAGTCTGATGTAGAACAAGTAGCAGAAGCATACATGCTCAAGAGGGATCACCCGAAATTCAAAGGCAACTGAATTTCGGCAACCGGGGCATCGAAGTCGGAATGCCGCGAAACTCACCGAGTCAAAGCGTTTCGCCGTTTGCGGAAGAAAGTCTGATGTAGAACAAGTAGCAGAAGCATACATGCTCAAGAGGGATCACCCGAAATTCAAAGGCAACTGAATTTCGGCAACCGGGCATCGAAGTCGGAATGCCGCGAAACTCACCGAGTCAAAGCGTTTCGCCGTTTGCGGAAGAAAGTCTGATGTAGAACAAGTAGCAGAAGCATACATGCTCAAGAGGGATCACCCGAAATTCAAAGGCAACTGAATTTCGGCAACCGGGGCATCGAAGTCGGAATGCCGCGAAACTCACCGAGTCAAAGCGTTTCGCCGTTTGCGGAAGAAGTCTGATGTAGAACAAGTAGCAGAAGCATACATGCTCAAGAGGGATCACCCGAAATTCAAAGGCAACTGAATTTCGGCAACCGGGCATCGAAGTCGGAATGCCGCGAAACTCACCGAGTCAAAGCGTTTCGCCGTTTGCGGAAGGAAGTCTGATGTAGAACAAGTAGCAGAAGCATACATGCTCAAGAGGGATCACCCGAAATTCAAAGGCAACTGAATTTCGGCAACCGGGCATCGAAGTCGGAATGCCGCGAAACTCACCGAGTCAAAGCGTTTCGCCGTTTGCGGAAGAAGTCTGATGTAGAACAAGTAGCAGAAGCATACATGCTCAAGAGGGATCACCCGAAATTCAAAGGCAACTGAATTTCGGCAACCGGGCATCGAAGTCGGAATGCCGCGAAACTCACCGAGTCAAAGCGTTTCGCCGTTTGCGGAAGAAGTCTGATGTAGAACAAGTAGCAGAAGCATACATGCTCAAGAGGGATCACCCGAAATTCAAAGGCAACTGAATTTCGGCAACCGGGGCATCGAAGTCGGAATGCCGCGAAACTCACCGAGTCAAAGCGTTTCGCCGTTTGCGGAAGAAGTCTGATGTAGAACAAGTAGCAGAAGCATACATGCTCAAGAGGGATCACCCGAAATTCAAAGGCAACTGAATTTCGGCAACCGGGGCATCGAAGTCGGAATGCCGCGAAACTCACCGAGTCAAAGCGTTTCGCCGTTTGCGGAAGAAAGTCTGATGTAGAACAAGTAGCAGAAGCATACATGCTCAAGAGGGATCACCCGAAATTCAAAGGCAACTGAATTTCGGCAACCGGGCATCGAAGTCGGAATGCCGCGAAACTCACCGAGTCAAAGCGTTTCGCCGTTTGCGGAAGAAAGTCTGATGTAGAACAAGTAGCAGAAGCATACATGCTCAAGAGGGATCACCCGAAATTCAAAGGCAACTGAATTTCGGCAACCGGGCATCGAAGTCGGAATGCCGCGAAACTCACCGAGTCAAAGCGTTTCGCCGTTTGCGGAAGAAAGTCTGATGTAGAACAAGTAGCAGAAGCATACATGCTCAAGAGGGATCACCCGAAATTCAAAGGCAACTGAATTTCGGCAACCGGGGCATCGAAGTCGGAATGCCGCGAAACTCACCGAGTCAAAGCGTTTCGCCGTTTGCGGAAGAAAGTCTGATGTAGAACAAGTAGCAGAAGCATACATGCTCAAGAGGGATCACCCGAAATTCCAAAGCCAACTGAAATTCGGCACACGGAGGCTATCGAAGTCGAATTGCACGTGTAAATACCACCGTGATCAACTGCGGTTTATCGCTGTTTTGCGGAAGAAAGTGTGAATGTGATGTAGAACAAGTAGCAGAGAAGTCATACATAAATCATAGAGCGCGATCACCTAACGAAATTCAAAGGCAACTGAGATTTACGGCAACCGGCGGTACATCGATTGTTCGGAATGCCGCGTTAAACTCACCGAGACAAAGCGTTCCGCTGTTTAAGGGAAGGAAGTGTGATGTTAGAACAAGTAGCAGAAGCAATACTTATGCTCAAAGGGATCACCCGAAATCTCAAAGGCAACTTAATCTGGAGCAATTCCGGGGAATCTCGATGTCGGGAAATGCACGCGAAACTCACCGTGTCAAAGAGTTTTCGCCGTTATTGCCGGAAGTTGAAATGTCTGATATAGAACAAGTAGCAAGAAGCCATACTACATTCGGGTCTGATACGAGGGTATCACCCGAAATTCAAAGCAAGGCAACTGAATTTCGGCAAACGGGGCATCGAAGTCGGAATACGTCGCCAAACCTCACTCGAGCCAAAGCGTTACGCTGGTTTGCGGAATAGAAGAGTTGTGATGTTAGAACAAGTAGCAGAAGCAGTACATGGCTCAAGAGGGATCACCCGAAATTTCAAAGGCAACTGAATTTCGACAATCCGGAGACTCGAAGTCGGAATGCCCGCGAAAACCACCGACTTGTCAAAAGCGTTTTCCTTTCGCTGTTTTTGTGGCGGAAGCAAGTCTGATAGTTTGTAGATACAAGTAGCAGAAGCACACATGCTCCAAGAGGGTTATCTACCCGAAATCTCAAAGGCTACGAACTGAATTTCTCATCAAACCTGGGCATCGTAAGTCTGGAATGCCGCCGAAATCTCACACGAGGTCAAAGCGTTTCGCCCTATGCGGAAGGATAGTCTGATTGTAGAAGACAAGTAGCAGAGACATACAATGCTCAAGGAGGGATCACCCGAAAAAATATTTACAAAGGGCAGAAATCTGAATTTTTCGGCAACCAGACGCATCAGAATTCTGGAATGTCGCGAAAACTCACCGAGTAAAAGCGTTTCGCCGTTTGCGGATAGGAACAGTTCTGATGTAGAACAAGTAGCAGAAGCATACATGCTTCAAGACAGATCACCCGAAAATTTCAGAAAGTGGCTAACTTAATTTCGCTGGCAAACCGGCGAGGGAAACATCGAGCCGGAGTCGTGAATGCTACTGTCGATAACTCGCCGAGTTCCAAGAGCGTATCGGGTCTGTTTGCGGAAGAGATTGTGATGGTTAGAACTAGTAGCAGAAGCATACTAATGCTCAGGAGAAGGGATTCTAACCCGAGATTCGCTAAGGACAACTGAATTTAGTCAAACGGTTGGCATGCGAAGTGCGGAAGCCGCGAATACGCACCGTGTCCAAAGCGTTTTTTCGTTTGTTTTCGTTAAGAAGTGTGGGTGGGTAGATCCATGTAGCAAAACCATTCACGCTCAAAGAGGGATCACTCAATATGAAAAATCCGGAAACTGTTGGTAGATTAATTAGGGCTTACCGAATGTCGAAAGCATTTCGCTTGTTTTTAAGGAAGGAATTAAGTGTCATAGACGTGTAGGGGGGAAGGGGTGCGGGCGGGGTGGTGAGTGCTGGGTTATTTTATGATGATTAGAACAAGTGTAGCAAGTAAGCATAACTATGCTCAAGATGGGATCACTCCGAAATTTCAGTAATGGCAAAACTGAATTTGCGGCAACCGGGGACATCGAAGTCGGAAATATGCCGCGCACAATCAACATCGAGTTCAATAGCGTTTTGATTTCTTTCGTTTGCGGAAGCAGTCTGGTATGTTTGAGAAACAATTAGTAGTCAGAAGCATTTGACACTATGCTTAGAGGGATCGCATCCCGAAAATTTTCAAAGGCAACTTGTAATTTTCGCGGCAACGTGGCGCATCGATAGTTACGGACTGCAGCGAAACTCAACCGATGTTGTCAAAGCGTTTCTTTCTGCTTCTCTCCGTTTGGCTGGTAATGCAATTGTGATGTACATACAAGTAAGCAGAAGCAATTACATGCTCAAGAGGGATTCACCTCGAATGATTCAGAAAGGCAACTTGAATTTCGGCCAACTTCGGTTTATGTTGTAGGCATCGAAGTGCCTCGGAATGCCGCGAAACTTCACCGACGTCAATTAAGCGTTTCGCCCTTGCGAAAGAGAAGTCTTGATCTAGTAACAAGTAGCAAAAGCATACATGCTCAGAAGAGGAGATCACCTAAAACGAAATTCAAAGGCGCAACTTAAATTTCGGCAAACTCCGGGGGCATCGAAGTTCGGAAATGACCGCGAAAATCTCACTCTGAGGTTCAAAAAAGCGTTTGTGCCTCTTTGCGGAAGAAAGTCTGATGTAGAACACTCAAGTTTAGCAGAAGCAATTACGATGTCTCAGGTGAGATTATCACCTGCTGAATTCAACGGCAACTGAATTTCGGTCAACCGGTGGCATGCGATTAGTCGGAATGCCGCGACGCGAACTCACCTCGACGTCAAAGCGTTTTCGCCATATGCAGTTAAGAAAGTCTGATATAGAGATACATAGTAAGCAGAAGCTCAGTACATGCTTCAAGAGGGGATAACCCGAAATTCGACAAAAGGCAACTGCATTTCGGCTCAAACGGGGCAAATCGAAGCTGGGAAATTGCCGCGAAGAGACTCACCGAGTCAAAGCATTTCGTGCCCTTTGATGTAAGAGAAGGAGTCTTATGTTAGAACAAGTAGCAGAAAGCATAACATGTTCTCAAGAGGGATCACGCCAAAAACTTCAAAGGCTCAACTGAATTGCGAACGGGTCGTAACCGGGGCATATGAGAGTGCGGGTGAATGGTCGCGCTCGCCAAAACTCACGGATGTCAAAGCGTTTTCTTTCTCCTTGTTTGCAGGAAGCAAGCGAGCTTGTGATGGTAGATACAAGTAGCTAGAAGCATACATCGCCTCAAGAGGGATCACCCTGAAATTCAAAGGGAACTGATTTTATACGGCAAAAAGGGACATCGTAAGAGAGTCGGAAATGCCTAGCGAAATTCTCACACCGAGTCGAAAGCGTTTCGTGTTTGCGGAGAGAAAGTGCTGATATAGAAACATTAAGATAGCAGAAGCCTTACTATGCTCCCTAGATGGGATTCACCCGAAATTTCAAAATGGCAACTGAAATTTCGGCAAACGGGGTATCGGATAGATCCGGAAGGTTCGCGAAACTCACCGAGTCAATAGCGTGTTTCGCCCTTTGCTGAAGAAATTCTGAATACAAGTAGAGACAAGTAGCAGAAGCATACATTGCATCAAAGTTTGAGGATCACCGAAAAATTCAGAAGGCAACTGAATTTCGGCAAACTGGGCATCGAAGTCGGAATGCTGCCAAACTCACCGAGTCAAAAACTAACGAAGTTCAAAGCGTTTTCTCCCTTGTCTTGCGGAAGGAAGTCTTGATGTAGATACAAAAAAAATTATTAGTAGCAGAAGCATACTAGGCTCAAGAGAGTGATCATCAGCCGGAAATTCAAAGGTCTGCAATCTGAATTTCGGCAACCGGTGGCAGCGTAATGTGACAGGAATGTCCGTGCGAACCTCAACCGAGTTTAAAGCGGTTTCGCTCTTTTGCGGGAAGAAGAAGTCTTGACTCTAAGGATCTAGAACAACGTAAGCATCAAGCATACATGTGTTCTCAAAGAGGGAATCACCCGAAATTCATAAGGGCAACTGTAATTTCGAGCAACGCGGAGCATCGAGTAAGTCGGAAATGCCGCATATAAACTCACGCGAGTCAAAGCGTGTTTCCGATCCGTTTTGCGGAATAGGAAGTCTGATGTATAGAACAAATTAGAAGACCAGCATACTAATGCTCTAAGAGGGATCACACCGAAATTTCAATAGCAACTGAATTGTCAGGCAACCGTGGCATCGAAGTCGGAATGCCGCGAAACTCACCGAAGTCAAAAAGCGTTTCGCTGTTTAGCGGAAGGGAGTCGTGATGTAGCTTAAACAAGTAGCAGAATGAGCATACCAATGCTCATAGAGGGATCATCCCGAAATTCAATGGCGAATTGAATTTCGGCAACCGGGGCATCGAAAGTTACGGAATGCCGCGAAAAACTTTTTCACCATGTCCGAGTCAAAGCGTTTCGGCTTTTGTGAAAGAAGAGTCTGATGTAGAACATAGTTAGCAAGAAGCAATACATGCTCAAGAGGGATCACCCGAAATTCAAAGGCAACTGAATTTCGGCAACCGGGGCATGGTAGTCGGAATGCCGCGAAACTCACCGAGTCAAAGCGTTTCGCCGTTTGGAAGAGAAAGTATGATGTAGAACAAGTAGCAGAAGCATACATGCTCAAGAGGGATCACCCGAAATTCAAAGGCAACTGAATTTCGGCAACCGGGGCATCGAAGTCTGAAAGCCACGAAACTCACCGAGTCAAAGCGTTTCACCGTTTGCGGAAGAAAGTACGATGTAGAACAAGTAGCTGAAGCATACATGCTCAAGAGGGATCACCCGAAATTCAAAGGTAACTGAATTTCGGCAACTGGGGCATCGAAGTCGGAATGCCTCGAAACTCACCTAGTCAAAGCGTTTCGCCGTTTGCGAAAGAAACTATGATGTAGAACAAGTAGCAGAAGCATATATGCTCCAGAGGGATGACCCGAAATTCAAAGGCAACTGAATTTCAACAACCGGAGCATCGACGTCCGAATGCCTCGAAACTCTCCGAGTCAAAGTGTTTCGCCGTTTGCGGAAGAAATTATGATGTAGAACAAGTAGCAGAAGCATACATGCTCAAGAGGTATCACCCGAAATGCAAAGGCAACTGAATTTCGGGAATCGAGGCATCGAAGTCGGAAAGCCGCGAAACTCACCGAGTCAAAGCGTTCCGCCGTTTGCGGAAGAAAGTATGATGTAGAACAAGTAGCAGAAGCATACATGCTCAAGAGGAATCACCCGAAATTCAAAGGCTAGTAAATTTCGGCAACCGGGGCATCGAAGTCGGAATGCCGCGAAATTCACCGAGTCAAAGCGTTTGGCCATTTGCGGAAGAAGTCTGATGTAGAACAAGTAGCTGAAGCATACATGCTCAAGAGGGATCACCCGAAGTTCAAAGGCAACTGAATTTCGACCACCGGGGCATCGAAGTCTGAATGCCACGAAACTCACCGAACCAAAGCGTTTGGCCAATTACGGAAGAGATTGTGATGTAGAACAAGTAGCCGAAGCATACATGCTCAAGAGGGATCACCCGAAATTCAAAGGAAACTGAATTTCAGCAACCGGGGCATCGAAGTCGGAATCCCGCGAAACTCACCCGATGAAAGCGTTTCGCCGTTTGGGAAAGAAAGTCTGATGTAGAAACAAGTAGCAGAAGCATACATGCGCTCAAGAGGGATCACCCGAAATTCAAAGGCAACTGAATTTCGGCAACCGGGGCATCGAAGTCGGAATGCCTACGAAACTCACCGAGTCAAAGCGTTTCGCGTTTTGCGGAAGAAAGAATGATGTAGAACAAGTAGCAGAAGCATACATGCTCAAAAGGGATCACCCGAAATTCAAAGGCAACTGAATTTCGGCAACCGGGCATCGAAGTCGGAATGCCGCGAAACTCACCGAGTCAAAGCGTTTCGCCGTTTGCGGAAGAAGTATGATGTAGAACAAGTAGCAGAAGCATACATGCTCAAGAGGGATCACCCGAAATTAAAAGGCAACTGAATTTTCGGCAACCGGGGGCATCGAAGTCGAGGAATGCCCCTAAACTCACCGAGTCCAAATGCTTTTGCCGTTTGCCGTGAAGAAAGTCTGATGTAAGAACAAGTAGCAGAAGCATAACATTCTCACGAGAATCCCCACCGAAATTCAAAGGCAACTGAATATTCGGCAACCGGGGCAGTCGAAGTCGGATATGCCGCGAAACGTCACCGAGTCAAAGCGTTTTCGCCGTTTGCTGGAAGGACGTTGTGATATAGGAACAAGTAGCAGAAGCATACATGCTCAAGAGGGATCACCCGAAATTCAAAGGCAACTGAATTCTCGGCAAACGAGGCATCGAAGTCGGAATGGCCGCGAAACATCACCGAGTCAAAGCGTTTTCGAGTCGTTTTGCTGCGGAAGAAAGTGGTGATGTAGAACAAGTAGCAACAAGCATCCATGCTCTAGAAGAGGATCATCCAAAATTCAAAGGCAACTGAATTTTCGGCAAACCGGGCAATCGAAGTTGGAATGCCGCGAAACTCACCGAGTCCAAAGCTTTTTTTCGTCGTTTGCGAAGAAAGTATGATGTATAAGAACAAGTAGCAGAAGCATACATGCTCAAGAGGGATCACAC
>CM055360.1:18793454-18827397 GCA_029228515.1 Populus alba x Populus x berolinensis | reverse complement strand
ATAACACATATCACAAGGTTCATCAAGAATAAATTCAAAATTTCTTTCCTCACATTCCACCCTTATATGGTTGGCCACTCAGGTCCTTTGGTCATTGAATTTTTCTTTGGAATTTTGCACGATTTTTCATGATCAAAACAACTTATAGTAGTATTAATTAACTTCATTCTAACAAAATTTGCGATTCCTAAATTTTCATTTAAGAACCCTAATTTACAAACCTGAAATTGGTCGCACAATTTCTAATCAAATTTCTAATTGGTTTTCACAATTAGGTCTAGGGTCCTTACCTTGAGAAATTTGGATTTTAACTCAAATATGGTTGAAGATTTTAAGCTTCTCCTTTCCTTGCATGCAACCTGGCCCTCACCTCCTTTTTTCCTCACATTTTCTTCACTAGTTTCCTTGTTAATTTCTTTGTCAAGTGAGTGTTCTCTCTACTTAGTAGTTTTAAAGTTTATATAGTCTTAAACATTTTAGTTTTCCCTCATTTTTGGTGGAGAAAAATCTAAAATTTTCCCTCCTCCTCTTTCATTCCTTTTATAGTCCCGACCACGATGGAAGAGAGAATGAGGTATTTTATAGTCTCATACTCTCTTTTCAATTATACTGACCCATTCTTTTTCATACATTTATAATTTGGTCATAACTTCATTTCTTCTTTCTTTTTTTTTAATAAAAAACCCCTCCTTTTAGCAATTTAATTATTTGAATTTTGTACACTAATTATCTCATTTCCTTATTTCCATCTATATTATTTTCAATTTATGTAAAAGTTTATTTTAAAGGTTTACATTCTCAAACAAGCTTTTTTGTCCACCTTGATAAAGTCCATATTTTCAATTACACACAACATTTATCTGTCCTCTTCTCCTTCGTCAATGCAATGGTAATTTTCTATCTAATGGATTTTTTTTGTTCTTTTGCTAAATTTATGATGCGATCCAAGCATCAACGGATCCTATTGAGGTTCTGGTATGGATCAAGTCACAAGGCTTATAGCTAAGAGGTTCAAAGAGGCTTTCAATAGACTTCCTCAAGATATGTGGCCATAAGGTGGGACTACAAGAGAATATTAAATAATGAAAGCAAGTTTTGATTAATCTTATTATAAGTTCAAGAGGGGCATGTTTGGTGGAACCAAGACTATTACGACAAGGATTGGGAGAAGAAGACTAGATTCAGTCAATTTTGACCTTTCGGTATAAGCTAAATTAAACCCTACTTAGATCATAAACTGGAGCTACAGTAGACCTTTGAGGTGATTCTATTTGGGATAGAAAAGATACTTTTCCATCACATTTCGAACAATATATGGCACGCCTTGTAATTCCCCCTTTTTCTCAAGAGAAGAGAACATCTATTTAAAGTTGGGGTTTGTTGATAGTCAAACAAAATGTGAAAATAACCGAACTTGTCCTTATTGAA
Source organism: Populus alba x Populus x berolinensis (assembly GCA_029228515.1). Taxonomy (NCBI): domain Eukaryota; kingdom Viridiplantae; phylum Streptophyta; class Magnoliopsida; order Malpighiales; family Salicaceae; genus Populus; species Populus alba x Populus x berolinensis. Next base: position 18,825,969 of record CM055360.1, on the reverse strand, counting down.
TTAATTGGGAATTTAAACTTTCTTTATTTTATGAAGAAACACTTGTTTGGGTTTTAGCTTGTTTGTTTTAATTATTTTTGGCTTGTTTTAGCTTAATTATTATTTAAATTGGGTTTACCTGTGACCCATTAAGAAAACTAGAGTTTTTGGCTTGGGTAATAAATACTCTTGAGAATAATTTTCAGCACCACTTTTTTTGGCTAATAGTATCTAATTTTTGACGATCCTTTGGTTGTCAATCCTTGTTTCTTGATTGAACTTTTACTTCATTAACGAATTGATCAATCTTTGGTTGTAAATTAATATTCCTTTTGTTCGTCTCTAGATGTAGGCGGGAGCGTTGTGATTGGATTGAATTATATTCTTGTTTCCTTGAGCAGGTTTTTTTCATTGTGATAAACTCATCTAATTTTTAGCAAACTTCTGGATCAATAAATCTCTGAATTAACAAATTCCATTCCACTTCGCTAAGAAATCCAATCAATTTTGCTTCTTGACTTTAATAACGTGATAGCATATAATGACATTAATAGAAACGTGGATAGCATATAATGACATTACTAGAATGTCAAATATAGAAGAAATATTTGTAGGAGGAAGCATGCTCGTCAAATTAGACATGGCGGCCGTGGGATTATGATTAGTCACTAAAGTTTTATTTGAACAGTCCAAGCGAAAAGAGTTAAAGTAGTCGGATTGGCAAGCCGAATATAATTCCAAAGTGAAATTTTTGAAACTACCGGAATTTATATTCATTGCTCAAGTACAAGGAAAAGACAGAGAAAGAAAGACCACTGAATTTCATTAACTATCAGCATTGACAGCAAGAAAAAGAGATGAGAAAGTTTGGCTTTGCTAAACGGAGTCTGTTCCATGATTTTTGTTTAGGACGGAAAGAAAAGGGGGGGAGGAGGGGGTAGAAGGCCAATGAAAAGTCACACATTGAGGTAGCTACGTATTATGAGGCATTTTAACTCAGTTCAATAGACAAATTATGTATGGACTTATGTTTAAATAGTCGTTAAGATCTCGAGTTGGAAGAAGATGCATGAACGTTTCCATGAATTATCCCCTGTCCTCTGATCTTGATTTTCATCGAGGTGTCAAACTCTTGTATATCCCATATCTCAACTCTGCGATTTAGTCTTCTTCCTGATCTTGATTGCTACATCTTCCATGAATAAATTTTACCCAGTTAACTATAACTAAAACTGCTAAGTATTTTAATACAACGTGAGCTATTAAGCACTGTGAGTGTTTTTGATTTAGATTGCACTGTAGCACGGGTATTATAAATTTTAAGTGTTTTTCCTGTGGAGTGTATTATTTGGTGAGGACCTGGCGAGCAGCTCCAAACACGAGACAACGCCAACTAGGGCTGTGGACACGCCCACCTGGCTGCTATCCTCAGACTGCAGCCACCTGACCGTTGGTCCTATCTGACCTTGAGCACTGGAGGATAAACTTGAGGCGCCTTGCTACAGCCCGAAGGTGAATGGGTCTTGCAGAGCCCGAGTGCTTAGCCCTACAGATTCGCGCGTGGTTGGATCGGTAGACCCAGAGAAAAAAATAAAATTATTATTATTATTATTATTAATATTATTATTAAAAATATTATTATTTATCTTATAAATATTATTTTTTTTATTAGAATTAAAAAGTATTATTAATTAAAAATAGTATTATTTTTTGTCTAAATATTATTATTTTTTATACAATTAACATTATTAATATTACAAATAAAACTATTTGTATTATAAAATTAATTATTTTTATTATAAATTCAACGTATTATTATAGAACATATTATTAATTTTGTTATAAATATTATTGGATTTCTTATATGGTTATTTGTGTTATAATTGTTTTTATTTTTTCTAACATTTTTATAAATATTTAACTGGCTAGATATGAGGTTCTTTTGGAATGCAAACGTGTCGATGCTAAACGGACGATAGAAAAACCAGATTAAAAGGCAAAGGAATGGGCTATCTAGATTATGATGTATCAGCACAACTTTTTTATTTTATATTTCATATTATTTTTGGAATCTGATTCTCCAGTTGTTTAAAGAGAGGTAAGGCGTGGTGATGGCAGCGTTTGTTTACCCGTTATTCTTGACTTCTCTGCATTGTTTCTAATATATATTGCATGAACAATAAATTAAGGAAGAGCATCCCTTTAAAGTATGTACTTAATTCTACTCCATGTTCAAGGAGAAAAGCGGAATACAAGGGAGAAACAAATTAAAACTCTAGTCTTCTCTGCTATATTCCTTAACTCGATAGATGCTGCAAAAAGTGGGGGGGGGGGGGAAGTGGTCACCATTTATTAATGCATTCCTCGTTTCGTCAACAAGCAATTTGCACTTTCAATTAACACCACTGACAGCAGACTAATCAACAGGAATAGAGGATGAAACCAAGAACACAATGTACACTCATACCCAGCAGATTATGCAAAATGGCCATTTCGCTATCATGAATCGAAGTTTCAGGAGTTGTTTTTAACATAATTTACAAGGCCTGAAAGCGTAACAAATGTCTCGTTGAGGTTTCTACTCGTTAAGATGATTTTAATTCTATATTGTAAGGCATTATGTCAGCTAGCTTACACATCCAAACACAACAGACCTATGCATTATTAGTCCTATCATAAAAGATACAATAATAGTATTTATATTTTATATCATGCGGATTTTGAAATCAACTATATGTGATAAGAAAGTAGAGGAACTGATGCGAACCTCCGTGATCACGTGGTCACACAACCCACAATCAAGATTGAGATATAATCCCGGAAAGACAAAATAAGATCCTGATATGAGAGCGACACAATGGAAACCTTCCACCCAAGGCACCAACACTATTGGAATGAGTAGAATGAACGCCACGAAGCCCAAGTTAATCTTCGATAAGTCAGATTCAGTTCGTTTCAAGCACTGAAGAATGCAAGAAGTCACTCTCAACCGTTAAAAACTGAAAAATTCAGAATAATAATCATCGAATCTGCCGAAATATTGGCCTACATGAGTTTCAATAGTTCTTGAAAAGTTAACCCTAATGACCCCTTTATGTGGACTTAAATAAGGTCCACTCAAAACTGGCCCCAACATCCTAAAATGAAAAGCCCATAACTTAATCCAAACAAGCCTTGGATCCTAGCTTAAAACAAAGTATGAATTAAGCCCCAAACAAGCCTTGGGCTGTAGCTAACAAAATAAAATAAAGCCCTTAGCTCATGACCCAAATAAGGTTGTATTGGACCCCTCTTGCACATGGATAAGATATACCTAGGATCTCCTCTTGATAACTTCAATGGACCTTGCCAATTTTGAACTTGGTGGAAACCATTTCAAAACCAATGCATTCAATGCCTCTTTCAATGTTTTTTGTCTTGGACCGAGTCATTAGTCCATTTGGAACATGTACTGTGGTCCTTGTAGGTGTTTCTGGGCTTGGTTACGCAACAGGATTCCTTAACGTTTTGCAGGCAAGGTTGTTGAAGACAACTGGGACTCTTGTTTGAAGAACTTTCAGCGGTAGATTTAGGAGTGAGTGTCCACGTTCTTTTCTACCCACATGCACCACAATAATTTCCACATCTGCAGACATACATCCTCCATTAGGGAAATCAACTATGTATTTAAAGTGTGCATACACACTATATCTTCGGGTTACATGTAAATTTAGCATCTCTTTTAGTTGAACCTAAATGCGTACAATTTCTTATAGTGTTTGGGGACGAAATGAAGAATTGATCATTTTCCATTTTCCTTCAATAATTGAAATTGCATCAGTCACCACTCGTTTTTGGCAGCTGGGGTCATCGCAATATCAGCAGCTAAAACAACTTCCTGAACCTACAGCCATCACCAGAACCTATTTACCATAATTCAAAAGCAAACAAGCTCCCTTATGTCTATGATCCATTTACATCAAATGAATCGGATTCACAGAGAGAACTCAACACAGAGGTTTCTGCGAGGAGATAACAGTAGCTGAGTTGATTCGACGAAGCAGTGGTCCTTAACATGTTTTGTAGATTGTAAGTATAGCAAGCCCCTTCCTCAACCCAAAATAACAATGTAAGTTCTTGGATTCATCCTCATGTTAAAGCTACCATAGTAGACGTGAGGATGTCAAAAAATTATTTGGGAACAAATCGGACCATTTTTTATAGAGAAATGAAAATATCTTTTAGTCGTTGAACCAGCAAAGCTGATTGAAGCCTGATTGAGATGGAGCATGTTATGGCAGAACAAATAGGTGCTAGTCTACTGCCATGTTGACAAGGGAATAAAGAGAACTCCTTTTTAATCCACCTTGTGTTGTTTAATTTTCTTTACGCCCCCGCCCCAATAAATACACGCAACAACCAGTGGGAGCATGATTTTACTGTCCTTGAACTGTAAGATCTATTCTAAAAGCTTAAATTATTGTTTCTATTAAAGAAAATTGGGAAAAACGTTTTGTTCTAGGAAGTTTGAAAAATGATGCTAACAAGCAAGTAGCTATTTTTCAAGAAGAGGCATCCCAAAAATTATTTCTACCATTTTGAAAAAGGTGAACACTCTTTATGTATTATACATACCAGAATCAAGACTTCCTGGATGTTTTTGACCTTGAAGTTTAATCTTTAGCTTGAATCACTTTCCCCAAAGTGTCAGACAAATTATTTGTAACAGCAATTTACTGCGTTTCCTTTTGCAAAAAGGCTATCAGGACCCCTGCTGCTATAATGCCCTCCCATTACCTCAGAGCAGCATATTTTTTTGTTTTTAAAATTCAATACAGTATGGATAAGATCTAGACCATTACTACTGACTCTCTTTGAATTCAATGGGTTCACTATTACTACTTACCTCGTCCCACATTATGGAACTTCCGAACTCCAAAAAACTTCTTCTCCCCTCTAGAAGTCTCTATTTTCTTCGTGATTGTAGTGGCCCTGCTAAATTAGTTTAGTATTCTTGAATGCTGGTAGAATAATTGGGATCCTTCTCTGCTAATGCGCATGAACATTTCAGACTTAAGAGTGTCCCTTTTCAATGGTGCAATGTAATTTGTGAGCAATGGTCAATGCCCCGTCACAGCTTCATCCTATGGTTAGCTGTGCTTGGAAGGCTGAAAACAAAAGACAAACTAAGGCCTGCTTTGTCTGACAACATTTGTTCTCTCTGTAGGCAACATGATGAAACTCATAACCACCTTTTCTTTGCTTGTGATTGGAATTCCCTTTTCTGAAGGAAGGTTAAGTCCTGGTTGTGGATCAATAGGAGCATGACTACTCTGATTAGTGCTCTTCGAGGTCTTAATGCAAACAGGAAGGAGTTGTAGTCAAGACTGCATAGAATTTCTCTAGCCTTGGTTGTGTATCTGATCTGGGGAGAACGGATCAGAAAAGTGTTTGACAATACTGATAAATCTGTTGATTATTTTGCTTCGCAAGTTTCAGATTCGATTCTACACAGTTTTGTACTTCCATGAATCTAATCCCTTAGCTTATAGTGTTTTAAGTTGAGCTCTGGAATGTCTTCACATGGGATTCGGTTATCTGTTTTCTAGCCTCTTTGAAAGCTTACTGTCTTCCCCTATTCTGTTTTTGTGTCTCCTGTTGCTGTGGATATTTCTTGCTGCTTCTAGCTGTGATGTTTCTCTGCTTGTTTGGGATGTCTGCAACTTTATCTGTTTCTGATTCATGCTCTTTTGCTGGGGTTCGGGAATGGCAAGGAGAGTTCTTCTGCTTGTCTATTATTTCTCTTCTGGTTTCTTTGTCGCATGGCTTGCTGACGTTGTTTTATGTTGATGGGTGCTTCTTTCAATGCTCACTCCTCTGTTTGTTGGATGCTCTGTTTTTTGCTGGAAGGTGGTTTGCTATTTGCTATGCTCCCTGTCTTTGTTGATCTGCTTGGTGGTCTCTGCTAGCCAGGCTGCTCGCTTTGTTTTTGGCTCCTTTGGAGTCCGGGTTTTGATATGGATTTTGGTCTGGTTGGGTTAGCTTAGACATCTCCATTATGTGGTTTCTTTTTTAACCTTTCATGCACATGGTATCCTTTGATGTTAATTTATACTTACATTCTGATAATATATATATATATATATATATTATATATATATATATATATATATAGCATAGGGGGATACTCTCTACCTCTAAGCAATGCTGTGAATTGTAATAAATAGCATTATTCATCCAGTTTGTTTTCATTTTCAAGGAAGATATGAAATGCAGATATGGTAAGAACAGCTAGCATGATCATGTCATTCGGAACTTGCACTAGTAAGACAATTGGTTTAAACATGCCAATTTCTAGTATTTCAACATATCGCATATATTATCTTGAATTTAGATGTACAGCTAGTTAGGTAGAAGAAATGAACAAGAAGTGCATGTAGAACACACACCATGCATGTAACAACTCACACTCAAAATGCACTCTCAGCTTATTTAGTCATCTTTCTAACCCTAGATTTTCTATCCAAAACAGCACATCATGGCCTCTCTGTACTCGGAGCCTCCTACCATTGCAATTACTTCACTAGTTTGCTTCTTCTCATTTCCCTTCCACCCACAATCCTCTCACAAAATTCCCCCATCCCCACAGACCCAACAGTAACTGATTGCACTCCAAGGCTGCTACCACTGGCCCCATGTGCCCCATTTGTTCAAGGCATGGCTCAGACACCAGTTCAACCTTGCTGTGACAACCTCAACCAACTCTACCAAGAGCAGCCTGGTTGCATTTGCCTCTTGCTCAAAGACACCAACCAGCGCTCTTTCCCAATAAATCGCACCTTAGCCCTGGAGCTGCCTGCTCTTTGCAACGTGCAAATTAACATTGCTGCCTGTTCAGGTATATAATATTCATTCTGAACATTCTAGAACATAGAGGCTGTTGTTCTTTACCATAATTCAAATCCCAAGTTCAAGACTAGAAAGATTTAACTTTTTTTTCTTTTATTTTCTCATTTTGAATTTTCTTTACCACTACGTGTGCTAAAACTACGCAATTTCTTGGTGAATCAGGGGCCCCTCAGGTCCTCTCTAGTCCACCTGCTTCTCAAGTTCACCCGGGAGCACCCTCCAATTCTTCTGTTGGGAGACAGACCGACTATACTTTTGCTGGTATTCATAATAATAATTTGGCTTTGCATGCATATATTTCTGAGTATGGTATTTTACTTTTCTTTCCTGACCATGCTTCTTGTTTTCTTTTGGAACTCAGCTTCTCCTGTGGTTGAAGGGGAGCCTAGATCCTCCATCATGGGAATCGAATTTCATCGGAGTACTGGTGTTAAGTTGGAGGCAGAAGGTTCTTTGATGCTTCTGGTGACTCTGGCACTCATTTCTTTATCAAAAGCATTTCGTTGGGTCTAGGTTAATAATAAGCCTGCTGTGTTTATTCTATATTGATATTCTTAGTCTTAGTATTTTTTTGGTATAACCAAGGGTATCCTGAGCACTGGCTAGACTAATCCTTTCATACCGGGTGGCAAGGACTCCCCAAGCGGCCGGCTGCAGACGAAGAGAGAAGTCGAACCCCAGACCTCGTAAGCGACGAGAGTGCGCCTAACCACTCCGCCAGAACCCCATGGGTTCTTATTCTTAGTATTTGGGATAATACAGTACTGGTTTTAAACAGTTGTTTTCTTATGGATGATTGCACCTGTATTAGAAAGGTTAACCAGTTTGGAGTGTAAAAGGTAAGTGCTTGAACGGCAATTTTTAACCTCCAGTGATTTTATTGCAGAACGCTATGCAATCATGAAATCGCAGCCAAACTACACGGTTGCTATAATTTAATCATAAGACATGAAACCTTGAATACCACCTCAACCCAAAAAGCACTCAGAGTGAGCAGGAGTCGTCTATGAAAATACATTCGAGTAGTAGGTAGACAACGAACAAAGAGAACAGCCGGAAATTACCTAGCAATTTTTTTGTCAAGATGAAAGTATCAATATGATTTTCCCATTCCACTTTGAGTTTTTTGCCTTACTTGAGAGACGGCGGACGCTACTTTTCCTAAGCTACTTTGAGCTAACAGCTGCTTCTTTTCTTTGCCACGAATGGACGTGCATATACATACAACTTGACTATCTTGAAAATGCCGAGTCTTTAACCATTTCTTCCCAAAAGTCCTATTCCAAATAATTTCCCAGAAGGTTTCTCTAGTTAAGAATGGAAGAATTAGGTCAAACCCCCCCTTCCTATCAACTCTCATGTTTTCAGTTGAAAACTCTTTCCAAGTTCAGCAAATCAGAAGACTCGCATAGAAACTGAAAGAGAGAATTTCAGACAACCACACAAAAATATAGTGTGTGCTAGTAAACTGAACTCATACTAGGAATTTTTCTGTATCAATATCTCACAAAATAATTACATACATACATTTGAAAAGTTACAAAATAGAAGCATTACCTTGTCAATTAAGGACATTCTTTTGTAGGATCTATATCATAGTCAGAAGTAGGGATTCTTCACATTCATTATAGAGTGACTATTCCAAACTAGGTGCCACTCAGTTGGATTGGAGTCAAAGACATCAGAATTAGATGCTTCAGGTTCTTCTAAAAGATCCCGCGACTGGATTGACTCTTTGTATGCAGGTGTCTCCTTAAAATCTGCTGCCCCTCCATTGTACGTAGCCACGGCAATCCCACATGCAACTAGCTGACAAAGATAAGTAGAACATTAGGCCCTAAAGAGTAACAAGGAAACTACTTCCACTAATCTAAACTGAGAGAGGAATCTACTACTGGAGATCTAGCAGAAATCATTCACACCAATTAAAGCTGCAAGCCAAAAGTCTAGAACATATAGGCTTCTATAAGAAGTAGCTTCAAATTTTTCACTATCCAAACTGAATTAAGGGTTCTCAGCCCATCGTAAGCTTGACATGCACAGAGGTCAAGCAGAGATAGTTTCCAGCTTCCATGTGCTTAATTCTTTTTATTCTTTTCTTTCGGAAGTGAAAGAAATAATAAAGAAGAAAACTTTCATAACCTTGGTCATAGCTAGTCAAATAGCAAGAAAACTAGTATTCCGTGTTAGAAAATTCTATCCCCGAATTTCCAAAAACATTTCTCTATCTGTATCTTCTCTTCGTATTCGTTTTCCATTTTTCTTTCCATATTAGCCAGATCATGCACCGTAAAAGGAAAACACAATCAAATGTACTAAAGAAACAAAGGATCACCCTTTTCTTCTTCCATTACATTACATTTCATTACATAATACCAAATGTATCCTAAATTCATACACAAATGGAGTATTAATTTGCAGCAACTTGAAACCATACAAAAAATCTTCTACCCATTGATTTCTAAGAATTGTTAGAGTATATCTATAAGTAGTTGATAATTGTAATTGCATATGAGATATCTGAGATCATAACAGGGACAGAGAACAAAAAGTTCCTAGATCACATATAATAACAACTTAAGTAATCATTCTCGAAAGTACAACCAATACTCAGAATCTCAAGTCTAAAAACGAAATTTTCTTTACCCACAGTTTGTTGGGCAATGTTAGAAACAATCCACCCTCTAATGACTATAACTAGATTCAGCTTAAATTTCTAGTGGTCAATAGATTCACCCCGTCAATAGCATAGGAGAAGAAATTGGTAAGTTATAGTAGTATTTACAATCTTTTTCAAGCAAAAAGCCAGAAAATGGAAATATACCATGCACATGAGGCAAATAATTATAATTAACAGCAGAAAGCCAGAAACAAGAGCAACAATACTTGAACAAAAGATAAAAGTAGACAGGCATATCATACCGCAAAAACAATACCAAAAGCCCACATATACTGCACGAAGAAGCCAAGACCATCCCACTGTGGACCTTCCCAGAAATCAGGCTCATCCCCAGGAAGCTCTGGCAAGAAATAGCCATCATAATTCTCACCAACACTTGTACTAACATTTTTAACTTCACCATTAACATTTTCATCACCACCACTACCGTCTTTTATTCTCTTCTTGTCTTTGGTCGAAGTAGTTGAGCTCCTCCTGTTCTTGCTGTCGAACTTGCCAATTCTAGAGACAGAGGAAAGTTTCTTGTAGAAGCTGAGACTATATGGAGGTGATCTTGAGGTGATCTTCTGAGTGGAAACAGGAAATGAGGACGGCATGGAGTGTGGGTGTAAGGGTGGTGTCTCGTGGGGTTGGTGTAGAGGATATCTGCCTCCACCACCATTGCCATTGGCTATGAAGAGAGACATGAAATCGGGGGCGATTGAGGGGATGAGATATTGCGAAATATGGAGACTAGTATTGTGAGGATAAAATGCAAGCACTTTTTCTGTGTTCCTCTCTAGTTTCGTGGGCTTGGCTTGAAACTGGTAGGCCCATTCTTCATTGTGGCATTAAAAATATCACAGTGTCAACCTACTTTCAATATGGGTTAAAACTGAGTTACGTGTCCCTTTCTTTACGAATGTTTTTTCCAAACACATAGCAAAAAAAAAAAAACAATATTCCTTTATCCTTTTTAGTTTTCTTCTCTTTTTTCAGTTTTTTTAGTGGAAAAAAAAAATACATGTTCATTTCTTAAAGTTTCATAAGATTTATCCAACTCAGAACACTAGAAAATTGTGTTTATATTATTCTGCTTTTTATTTGGAAAAAAATCGTATTTAAATTAAATATGTATATTATGATGTTTTTTATATTTGGATGTGCTTAAATATTATTTTTCCTCATATTATTGGTATTGTACCACTTTTTTTAAATTAAATATCATTATTCCGAGAGAAGTTTTTCACCTAATTAAATTGAGAAATGAAAATGCAAGAATAAAACACAATCAAAAATAAAACATCTTCACTATTAAATTTCTATTAATAATAAAATTCCAATACCCAAAACAATAATAAATTTAAAATATAATAAAATTCATAAAGTTTATTAAATTACTATGAAGAACAAGAAAAGAGAGAAACAAACTTAAGGGTTGGACCATTGAAAATGATTACAATCATTGTATACTTTAAAAAATTATGAATTACAAGAAATATTAAGCCAAAATGTAAATTCCATTTGCTAACTCATACTACTTATTATCAAATATCAGAATAAAAAAACAACTCTGCTTGTCATTCGGATTCACTTCATTTACCTTCAACAAGATTGAAGTTAGAAAAATCTAATAGCAAAAAGATTTTATAAATTAAGTCATCAGGTTCTCGAACCATATACTTTAATTATAACTTTAAAGCTAAACATTAATTTATGTCAAAGAAACCACTAAAAAAAAAAACTATTCAAACAACTTGGCCACCATTTATATAAGCCAATGACATTGACAAAAATGTATAGTAATGGCTGTGTTAATGGCTGAAATAGCTACAATCAATGTAACTTTCATTTTGAATAAAAAAAAGAGACTAAATACACATTCCAAATATGCATGTGCTCGCACACATTTTGTGCAAGTAAAACAATTTAGCTTGCTCATGATAGCCATGTAAAGTTAAAAACACCGTATTTTTATTTCATTCTAGAAACCCTAACTTACATATATTCTTTCCTCACTCTTTTTCCATGTCTTTTCTTCAACAAAGAATTAAAGACAAGTTTGAATGGTCTATTAGGTATGGGTGTTATATTATAGAAGGGATTTAATCATAATTGGGTTGATCTAGTAATGCGATGTCTGTCCATAACATCATACTCTATTATGATTTGTTGTAAATATACAACGTTGCAATGATCATCCTCTTGGATCAGAATTTTCATGGTTTGGGTGGAAAGAACAAGAATTCTTATTCTTTATCAATAAATAAAAAAGATCGAGTCACTGGAATAGTATTTTGATCACTAAAAATCATAATTGATCTTAGAGTATGGACAAGGGGACTAGTCATGTAAAAGGAGAACATATCACCCCTAATATACCTTACTTATAGTAAGTTACATTGTTTATTTGTCTGAGTTATGTTTCTATTCACTAGTTTGTCTAAGATTAAAAAAGTTTTTCTCGGTAAAAAGATCTTTATCTTAAAAATTAAAGGTGTATTCTTGTCAATTCATTTTAATACCCGGAATATGCATTACTTTGTAAAATTCACACCCCAAATATTAATTAACAAATTGATTTTTATGGTGTTTTTGAAATTTTAGTCAAACACTAATGGATAATCACAAACTTGTGATACCCATTAATATGTTGTTTTTTCATATTTTTAAAGTATGATAAAAAATGCACTTTTTTAATTTTTATGAAGTATGCATGAAAATTTCAAAATTTGATCATATGCAAAATAATAACAACATATTTTTTGTATTTATTTTTCAAATAAGGAATTTATATATTTCATGTATTTGTTTTTGTAAAATTTTGAATAAGGAAAAAATTGGGCAAGTATATTTAAATAATGGGTCAGTACCTTACATTCTAATTTACATCCCAAATATTAAATAAAATAGTTGGAAAACTTGTGAGAACCATAAATAATTTTAAAATGATCCCTGAATTTATTTAGAATTTTTGAAAATTATTTGAGGTCAGTTTGGAAAAGGCATAAAATATGAGAAAATAAACACTATTGAAAAATCAGTATGACATGTTTGCCAAGCATGCTCTTAACTGAAAATTAGAGGCTTTAAAATTGTCTTAAGGTTGTATTTAACAGTACGCTTTAAGAACAAAATATGATGTTTTTTCCTCTGAGAATTTTAAATCAACCAAATGTTGCTTTAGCAACTAAATAGGAAATGCATAATGAACATCAAATATAAACATCTAATAAACATAATAAAAAGGGAGGGGGTGTGCTCATTAAGCTCCACCCCCTCATCAAAGTTTGAGGAATACCTTAACAATGTTGCTTTTTTTGCTTGGAATGTTTTGCTCTTTCCTCAAGCTTCTAGTCCTCTAGTATTTCTATATTTACTCTTGAACTCAATAGCTTTGCCTTCTACCTCTTTCTCTTCATTTCTTATCAATCTTTCATAGCCCTTATATCAAGAGACTTTTGGCGATTTAATGCTCTAAGTTTTTCTCCTCCTTTTCCCTGTGATTTTCTCCTCCCTTTTTCTCTGTGATTTCTTTTTCTTTATAACTTCATAAAGGCAGGTAGTTTGTAAAATCAATTTGTGGGTTTGAAGATGGTTTTCTCAAAACTAGATCATGAGGAGATTATTTGCTATTTTTTGCTCTTTGTTTGTTAGGACATGATTCTTCTATCTTATTCTTTATAATTTCCAGCTCTCTAGATGTCTAACAAACTCTTTGAACTTCTAGAAAAGGTTTGGAACTTCATAACAAAAGCTTGGCATAAAATGGAAGACTAGGGGTGCATTCTTCATGAATTAAATCATGGTGAATAGAAGGTTATTGAAGCCAAACAAGTCATAGATCCTATAAGGTTAGTGTTATTCTTCAACTAGAATCAAAACCATGATGGATTTTGGGCATTATAATTTTTTTTTAAAAATTTTTTTATTGTATGTAGAATTACCCGTCCATCGATCCAAAAGTTGGGTGGAACACTACTAAAATTGACTAAATCAGACAAAACTACCTTGAGGAAAAGAAGTTGAGGGTTTCCATTAGTTTTTATCAGACTAAACAACTTTATTAGTGGATCCATTAACCTTGACATTTGTTGTTAAATATCCATGTTAAAATCCTCACATTAATCTTCCCTCAGAAAGTCCGTCTTTAACTTATTATTATTATTATTATAATTTCTATAGTTTAACCTCCCTGTGGTTCGAAACCCTGGTCTTGCTGGGTTATTTATTACTTTAACATTTCTGCATTTGGGAGAAGACAATCAATCTTTTGATCGTGTCAGCAGCGACATGGTTTTTAGCTATTGATTTTTGAATCGGCAGCGGCATTGTAAAACCCAACAAAATTCATGTTGGATTGGTCTATCTTAGAGGAGAATTGGAATAGGAACCAGTCCAGGATAACTCAAAAGAGGGATAGGAACTAGAGATATCTAGCACCATAACATAGCCCTCATATTTTAACAGGGGTATAAATGTAAGGATAGAGGGAGGGCAACCTTTCCTCTGCCATAAATGGGCAGTCAACTACATGCAATAGGTGCATTTCCCCCTCTATCCCAAGGCAAAACCAGCCAACTGCATTACAACAGACCCTCTCAATAAAACCTTTTTCTAAAGAGAATACCGACATCGACCAACTACATTGCAAATATTCTAAGGTGCTGCATGAGAAAAGAGTTAGAGGGAAGGAGAAGTGATCGAAAACATGGTAGAATCCTAGAGCCTAAACCCTTCCTTTAAGAATCGGCAGTCAACCATGGCTTGCAGCACACACCTCCCTCCTTCAAGCATAAAACCGAACCCAACCAGCCTGCCTGCTACTTTCCTTGCGCTTGGAGGGAAAAGTGAATAAGAAGAAGTAGACAAAACCAAAAACCTAGGAGAAAAAGGAGCCTAGAGGCCGGTTGGACAACAAGTAGGGGGGGGGGGGAGAAGGAAGAAAACCAAAAAAAGAGAGGGAGAGCAGGCCCACCGCAACTTGCATTGAACTTGTTAAATTCATGAGTAAGAACCATACTACTCCTCCATTTGTTCTTGGGGCTGACACGACCAAAAGATTGATGTCTACTTCCAAGTGCAGGAGTGTCGAAGTAATAAATAACTCGGCACGAATTGGGGTCGAACCACAGAGAGGTTAATTGTATAAATTATAAATAACAAGACAACAACAACAACAATAATAATAAAACTAACAACAACAACAACAACAACAAACAACAACAAGAATAATAATAATAATAATAATAATAATACTAATAATACTCAGTACGGGGCATTGTTAAACCTGAGAGGAATCTAAAAGATCGGGTCCAACAGGTTTCCCGCCATATATAATGAGTTAATGAAAAGATCAAAGAGATTATATTATATAATATTAAACAGAATTCTGATGCGAATGAACAAGGCAACACAACAATATCAGGATCCTTGATCAAACACAGAGCATACTTAACGTACATAAAATATAACAAGAATTAAATAACTATAATAATAATAATAAAAGTAATAATAGATAATTATTATTAGTAATAATAATAATAATAACAATAATAAAAAATAGAAGAGAGGAAGAAATAAATGATAACTTTGAGATGGAAGATAAATGTAAGGATTAAACAACGATAAAGAAAAATGTCAAGGTTAGAGGATCCACCAATGGTAATTTCAAACAAGGTAATAGGTAATAAAACTCCTGTTTACTCAATTTGGAAACCACACACGAAGGAGGTTCCAGTTCGGATGCTTTGTCATTAATAGCTTTCAATTATAAATTATTAACATGATCATATTAATTTATCTTATTTAAATAACACCAAACTTTAAAAATATTGTCAGGAATTCATGATGTTAACTGAAGTTTAACAACAAATCAAGTACCTTTCATAGCCCAGGTGTAGGTAAATACCCATACGGTTAGGCTATGAGAGTGCCAAGCATTTGTTGCACCAAATATTATACAACACAAATTTGAGATTAACCATTTAAACAAGCAAGGTATTAAGAATTAGTAAGATAAAAAGATAAGACATGTTACTATTAAACATTAAGGTCCATGGTGAGTTTACACCATACTTGTTTCTTACACCATTAGTGTAACCTTTTCACCTTGACATAATAAACTTAGCTAAACATAATGAATAAGAAAAACAATAAATAAACAAAACAAGAACATAAATAAAATACAAGTTAACTAAGGAAAGGAAAGGAAAAGGCTGAAAAGCATAAACAAGAAAATAATGAAAGCAAAACTTAAGAATTACAAAAAATATAAAGAGAGAAATAAAGAGCATGAACTTGATCTGAACAACCAAGCCCCCAAATACATGGCAAATATGCCTCCTTTTATAGGCCAAAATTCGGAATTATTGATTTGATGACTAATTGTTGAGTGGGTGGCCAACTTTTGACTTAGTGGACAATCGTTAACATCTTGTCTAAATAAAACGAAAATGCTAGCATCAGAACTGGGTCCACTTGAAAGCATGAAAGTTGTAGGAAATTGACCTCAGCTTTCCAGGAAAAAAAAGTGGAGGTGATTTTGACTTCTAGAACTTCAGATAATGACCTAAAAACAAACACTGAACCGTGTTTGGGCTGCATGACAGATTCGGACTTCCTCCGTTGGTTGCTATAATTTGGACTTGAAAACGGGCCTTCATAGATCTTGATGTCCAAATGAAGTGTTGTAGGGCCTATGTCTTATCAAATCTCTGTAAACATTTCAGATCATTTGGATATCTACAACGTGAGATATGACCCCAATTACCGGAACAATGTTCCAATTTGGACTGCACAAACGACTCTTTTCTAAGCATCACCCTTCTTTATCTTCAAAATTTCAGTAGTTGAATTCATCAATCAATCCTTTGATTTATGTGATTATGCCTGCATTTAAGATGAACAATTACCATATATTAGGGTATTATTATAATATTAGACTTGTTAATTATAAAACATGCTTTAGTTAAGGAGTTATTGATACCTTTAAGTGCAAAATGATGATATACAACCTTGATACACATGCTACATTAAGTATTAATCACACCTCCCAAACAGCTTATTACTAGTCCCTAGTAATCAAAGTGTTAAAATTAGAAAAAAACATTTACAAATTCCATAAAGCAAGGCATTCATCTTTCAACTTCCATTAATCTATCCAGATAAACAAACTCTCATTTTTGCTTCATATTTCTTAAACCAGATATTAATAAAACCTTCTTTTTTATTGTGCTCAATGTATGAAAACATAATATTGATGGGGCTATTGTTGGAAGCAAACAATATTATGTTCTAATGTTTAAGGTTAACTTCCATTAGGTTGGGATTATTTTATTTTTTTCTATTTTACACATTCAACTTAAAACACTATGCATCATTAACCCATGTTAATGAGCTTTAGGCTAATGACTACCCAGACCAGTTGGTCTTAGGGCATTAGGTGTTGAGACACCTCTACGAGCTTAGCAACGCGGGTTGCAGAAACTGAAACGTAGATAGTGCAATGTTTTGATTTCCCTTAAGCTTTTCTCCTTAACCAATGTAACATGCTTTGAGCCAATAGCTCCCAAGTCAGTTGACTTTTGGGTATTAAGTGTTTTAAAACACCCCTTCGGGCTTAATTGCTTAGGTTAGGGAGGCTACGAAACCAAACTTATCTACGTTTTAATTCATCATTATTATAAAAAAAAAAATTTGTTTTTTTGTTTTTTTTTGTTTTTTTTTTTTATGCAAATTATGGTACTATCCCTTACCCTTATTTGTTACCTTTAACAAAAAAACATAAAATAATGTAATAAACCAATGTGCAACCCGACAATCATATGTTAAAGTGTGTGTGTGTGAAAATAAAGATTTAAAGATACTTGTTAAATGAGCATATGAGCAGAATCAAGTGTTAACAATATGAGAGTTTGTAAACTTAGATAGTCAAGAAGTATCTCTGATAGATCTTGTTAAGAATGGTTACTAAGATGTCGTCTCAAGAGTCAGTAACAAAAGAACCTCCTTTTACTCTGCCATCCTAGCAACAACAGTTTTGCAAATAGTTTATGAAATCGAAAACACAATTTTTTTTTTTTATATTCACTACTACCCTTTCCCCCAACCAAAATGAGACATTATCCTCAATGTTTTAAGTAGAAAGATAGAGTTAATAAAGACAATAACCTGAAATAACAGAACACTGATAAACCTGAAACCCACTTAAACAAATAGAAGAAACAACGAAACACAATAATGAAAATCAAAAGACACAAAGTATTTACAAACGAAGGCCTCAAAATCCAATCTAAGCTATTATACGGCTTTCCTTAGTTGACCAATTTATGCGACTCATGGAGGAGGATTAATTACAGGGATGAAAAGATTATAGTTGGTCAATCAATTGTTCAGCAGTAGCAACAGAGATTTAAGAGTTGTCGTGTTGAAGATGTTAGAAATTCTTTGTTCCACAACATGATCACAAAGAAAAGACAACAACTTATCAAAAAAAACCATTAACAATTTAACAAATCTATGGTTTTTATGGTGAATGTGCAGTTGGGCCCAAGAGGAAATATGAAAGATCTCATCCAATGTGCCCAGACCCACCTGGTAAGGCAATGAAGGCATCAACATGGTTAAACATGCCATTCAGTCGATCAGACATTGTGGGGACTTTGATAATTCCTCTCCAATTGTTTTACCAATGATGTCCCCTTGTGCTAAAGGCTTTTGGGACAACCCCCAAAACTTGACTACCTCCTAAAGCTGCAGCTATTGGGACACTCCCCCCATTAACCCAAGGCTGCCTTCTTCCATACACTAAATGAAGCTTTCGCTCCAGCTAGTACCTTACCAAGATGATTTACTGATTCTAAAAACTCTTTTTCATTCTCTATGGACTTCATCCACCGAAAAACACAAATACTGTTTAAGTTATGACTTGAGGAACCTGTCATTTCTACCACACTTCTATATTTGATGAAAGTCGGGTTGAGTAGAAATGAAGGGAAGGAAGATAAGAATTTATAGATGAGAAATTGCAAATGCAATCATACCACCTATATGTAGGCCAGCCGTAGTCTCACACCTCTTTTTATCTCTCTCTTTATTATTTTTGAAAAGGCAAGTGTATGTACAGGTAGTTGTGATTGTGGCTCACATCTTCCCTTGGTTTTACGTCCCAAGAACAGCTTAAACGCCCTCTATGGGTCGGGGGATAGGCTTCCCATCCAGTTTTCTTAAAAACATGGCAAACAAGGTCTTTTTTATTCATGATTCCCAAGACTAAGTCGAACATGTTCTTTTATGGAATTGGGGCCATAAATCATAAATTGCAACGATGCACATCACCACTAGGGTTGCGTCTCAAGTGTCAATAGAATTTATCTAAAGACCCCTTACTCAGGCCAATCCCTTAATGAATTGTATTTTTATCTTCACGGTTTTACAGATACCATTCCTAAAAGAACGACATGTCGCATTACAATTCCCATCTGGCACATCGGTGACAGACTTTCAGTCAATTTTGCACGACGTGTCATCGCAAAAGTGTTTTTTACCTGGTCTAAGGCATGTATGAAATGAAGAGAATTGGAGGACTCAGCCTGATAATCGGACACTTTGCATCAATCAACCCAGCGAATATCTTCAGGAAATCCATGGTTCATTAACAACCTCAATCTTGCACATCTACCACGGTAAATTTTTGTAATCCGGCATTCTGAGGTAGAGTGGGAAAATACTTTTCCAATTTTTCCAGAAGTGGTGTCCATTTTCAAACTGGGAATTGGGGGAGAGATTCAAATGCGAAAGAAGACAAGAGCAGAGAATTGCCACAATTATATACACAAATATCAGTTATTATCATGTGTAAACAGAAAGAACACGACTTAAAAGTCACGGAGTACCGTTATCCGCCATTTGACCGGGGTTGAGAGACTAGCAAAACAAAAGTCACACAAAAAAAAATGTGAGAAAAAGAATCAATCTTTTATATACAGGATCACCCAATTCAATAGAGTCATTTTTCAACTGAAAAATTGTCAAAATAAACTTTCCAAACGATGGCCATTTTACCTTGAAAACATTACCATATCTTTGGATTTTCGAAATCACAAGCCCCATATGGATACACATGGTTCCACAATAAAAGGACCGACACCATCTTGATCTTAGTTTTTCTAGGAAATAAATGGAGTCGAGAATTATAAAGCAAGACTTTTTGACCAACATTGACAGTTTTTTCGCAGTATTTTCTTGTCATGAAACTCTTTGTTTCTTGCTTTATGAATTCTTGAATTGTCCATATGCATCATTTCTTATTTCCTACAAGCTCATTTATTTGCAATTTTCGCAGCTGACTAGCATCATCAATGTTGTGAATTGAAAGCTTTAATAGCCCAATAAGCTTTATGTTCAATATCCACAGGCAAGTGACAAGGTTTTCCATAGACTAGTCTATAAAGGTGACATACCTAATGATGTTTTATATGCAGTTCGAAAAGCCCAAAGTGCATCAATTAAGTCTTAAAGACCAGTCTTTTCGATTAGGGTTCACCGTTTTCTCCAAGATTTGTGTTGATCTCCCTCTTAGCAAGTTCTACCCTGTCCACTCGTCTGAGGGTGATAAGGGGTGGCAAATTTGTGTGTGATTCCATATTTTCTTCATTAAAGAATCAAATGGCATGTTGCAGAAATGTGTTCCATCATCACTTATCATGGCTTCGAGGGATTCCGAATCGACTTAACAAATGTTTTTCCTTTCACAATTAATATCATTGTTTTGTGATCATTGGTTCTAACTTTGGAATTGCCCTCTATCCCATTTTGAAACATAATCTACTGCGACCAATATATACACAGAAACCAAACGATGGAGGAAATGGACCCATAAAATCTATACCCCAACAATCAAAGATCTCAATGACGAGAATAAGATTTAAAAGGCATCATGTGATGTTTTTGAAATAGATCCTAACTTTTGACAATTTTCACAAGTCTTGCAGGTATGCAATGTGAGTCTTTGAACATGGTGGGCCAGTAAAATCCACTTTGTAAGATTTATTTCAGTTGTCTTTCCTTGATGAGAAATGACCACCCACATGCCTCAGAATGACAAAATTTAATGACACTACTTACCTTATTGTCCAGGAATGCATCTCCGAAATATTTTGATCAGGAGAATATTTGAATAAATAAGGGTCATCCCAATAAAAGTTTCTTCACTTCGTCCAAGACTTTCTTTTGTCTTAGGGACTCCAATGAGCTGGCAATTGTCCTGAAACAAGAAAATCAACAATATTAAGCAAACCAAGGCTTCGTAGAGATAGAAAATAAAGATTCATCAGGAAAAGTAGTCATCGATTGGTGTGATGTCAGATCTCGAATCGGTTGTCAATCTTTACAAATGATCCCGCAACAACATTTTCGGTGCCTTTCCTTGTCTTGTATTGTGAATATCAAATTCTTGGAAGTAAACAAAAAACCACCACACCAATCTGGCCTTAGAATCTTTCTTAGAGAGAACATATTTCAATGCTGCATGATCACTAAAAACAACAACAGGTGAGCCAACAAGATAAGATATAAACTTGTCACATGCAAATACTACTGCAAGTAATTCTTTTTCAGTGTTAGTGTAATTCAATTGAGCACTATTTAAAGTTTTATCTTGCATAGTAAAATCACATAAGGTTGCTTATCTTTTCTTTGTCCCAAGACAGCACCCACGGCATAATCACTAGCGTCACACATTATTTCAAAAGGTAATGACCAATCAGGAGGTTGAATGATAGGAGCCAGAAGTAAGCAAGCTTTTAAGTTTAACAAAGGCTTTTTCACATTGTTCAGTCCATTCAAAAACAGTTTCCTTTGATAGAAGGTTACACAATGGTTTAGATATTACACTTAAAATCTTTGATGAACCTTCTGTAAAAAACCAGCATGTCCTAAGAATGATCTAACATCTTTAACAGATTTTGGTGTTGGTAAGTTGGCAAATTAACTCGATTTTAGATTTGTCAACCTCAATTCCTGTTGATGAAACAATGTGACCAAGTACAATGCCATTTGTTACCATAAAGTGACATTTTTTCCAATTCAGTACACAGATTTCTTCTCCTTCACACCTGTTCAAAACCTTTTCCAAGTTAGTTAAGCAAGCATCAAATGAGATCACCAAAAAACAGAAAAATCATCCATAAAAATCTCAAGACAACGTTCAACCCATATCACTGAATATGCTAAGCACGCATCTTTGAAACGTAGCTGGTGCATTAACATACCCAAAAGGCATTCTTTCGATATGCAAAAAGTACCAAATAGACATGTGAAAGTAGTCTTCTCTTGAACTTCCAATGCAATTTCAATTTGATTGTAACCTGAATAGCCATCCTAGAAAACAATAAAATTCATGACCTGCAACTCTTTCGAGGATTTGATCCAATGAAAGGTAAAGGGAAATGATCTTTTCTAGTCATTGAATTAAGTTTTCCTATAGTCAATGCTCATGCGCCAACTAGTAATCGTCCGAGTTGGAATTAACTCATTTTTCTCATTTGTTATCACCGTGACTCCAGACTTTTTAGGTACAACTTGGTTAGGACTTACCCATTTGCTGCCAGAAATAGAATACATGATTCCATTATCTAGAAGCTTAATGACTTAATTTTTCACTACATCTTTCATATTAGGATTAAGTCTTCGTTGCCTTTCTCTAGATGGTTTAGCATTTTCCTCCAAATAAATCCTGTGTGTGCAAATCAAAGGACTAATTCCCTTTTATGTCAGCTAAGGTCCATCCTAATGCATTTTTGTGCATTTTCAGAGTTTGTAATAACTTACCTTCATGATGTGCATTAAGTTTGGGAAGAGATTATTACCGGAAAAGTTTCATTTTCTCCCAAAAATGAGTATTTGATATTGACTGGTAACGACTTCAAATCCAAGTTTTGGTGGTTGAACATCTTTGAAGGTATAGACTCCAATTGATCATGATGGCAATTCTTCAATTTTGTGGTCTCCAATTACATGCCTTTGCTTCTTCCTGAAAATAAACCAGTTAGCAACTGCAACTCGTCAGGTTCATCAATCTCAGTTTCACTAGAATTGGTTTGAAATTGATCATGAACTAATTTTTCAATAAAGTCCACTTCCTGTAAATCAATATCATCTCCAGGTTTCTTGCAAATGTTGAAAATATTCATCTCCAAATGTCATGTTTTCCAAATGATAGTTTCATCAGTCCATTCCTACAATTATAATCAATGCATTAGAAGTTGCAAGAAATGGACGTCCTAAAATAACAAGAATTAAATTTACATGCATCAACAGGTTGTGTATCCAAGAATAATTAAATCTACAGGGTAAATGAATTTATCAACTTGTACTAAACACATCCTCAACTATTCCTCTAGGCACTTTTATAGATTCTATCAGCAAGTAAAAAGAGTTTACAGAAAAGTTGGTTTTAACTCACCTAGATTGAGACTTGGAAAAACCGAATATGGAAGTAAATTCATCCACACTAGCTCCAAGATCAAGTAAAGCTCTTTCAACTTTAATATTCTCCAATAAAGCAAGAAATGGTAGGACAACTAGGGTCTTTATATTTCAAAAGCATTATTATTCTGAAGAATAACACTTACTTGTTCGGCATAAAAAGGCTTTCTTTTTCACATTCAGTTTTGTCTTCACAGTGCCATAGATCTTTCAAAAATTTAGCATAGAAAGGTACCTGATTAATAGCATCCTACCAAGGTATAATGATCCTTACCTTTTTGAAAATTTTCAAGGATTTTCAGGAATTGTGATTTGAGTTTCCTTTGTTTGGGGTCATGGCATGAGGAAATGGAAGTGCTGGCGGGGAGAAGAAATCATGTCCTATTTCTTCACAATAGTTCAAAATTCAACCCCTTCCTTACCCTCAGAGAATTGACTCATCATCTTTTCGTCACAAGGTTCGAAGAGTGAGGTTTTTCAAAAACCCTTAAATGCACTGCGAAGAGTGATGACTGATTTGACTTGATCCATGTGTTGGCCTTTCGGAACTCACTTGCATTTGCATTGTATTTGCCCCTTTGGATTTTGTTGTGGTTTGAGATGGAAACCTTACCTTTCTCTTAAAAAACGGAGGAAAAAAAAGCAGATGTTGAATTTTGCAAGAGCATCTTTAAAATTTGTCATGCTGTTGAGTAAGTTGAAGTGTTGATTGTCTCTTGCTTTTCAATGAATGCATTGCAATTGTTTCATCCTTAAGATTTCCTCTAGGATGTGGAGCATAAGGAGGTACATATCCATGAGAATTTTGAAAATTATGGTGTGCTTTTGAAACGGTGGGCTGTGAAGTTTTCTTTTTTTTTGATTTTTGTTCTTCACCATATTGTCCTGCGTTGCATTATTGTTATCCACTCTTCCAAACTAAAAATTTGGGTGGATTTTCTCCAACCGGGATTGTAATGGTTTGCGAGTATGGGTTTATGATTGGGCCTTTGGAATCTGTTTAAAGCATGGGCTTTGTTCATGGAGACATTCCTTGAAAGAAGGTAAAGTTGGACAGTCCATTGGTTGCATGTTCATTTGTTTCACATATTGACACACAATGTCTTGAACATATTTTAAATTTGACCATCTCTTTTTCAATTCTAGTGCCTCGACTTTTCTAGCTAAAGATGTAAATACTTGGCTTGGAGGTCATGATCTTCCCTAAGGGTTTATACATACCTCCACTTAGATGTATGAGGTTGGGTTTTACTTGATGCTCTCATAAGTGCCCCTTAGTGTCCCAATTTTGCGCAATTGATTTCACGCTAGCAACGTCCTAGGGTACTACCATTGCTTCATTAGGGTTCGCTTTATCTTCAAAAGTTCCATTGCACATCAATTCAACCATTTGCCTATCTTTAGGTGTTAATCCTTTATAAAATTGTGAAACCAATCTCCATGTTTCAAAAACCATGATGGGGGCAAGTATTAAGCAAGTCTCGGATACCTATCCCAACATTGTTAAAATGTTTCGCTTGGTTTTTGAGTGAAAGTGGTGATTTGATTTGTCTTTTGAAAGAGTTTGGTTCTGTGAGATGGAAAAAACTTTTTCCCAAAATTGTGTTGTTGCATTTCATCCCAAGGCACGAATGGATCCTGACGTAAGATTTTGTAAGCCATGTTTTTAGCTTTATCTTTTTGTAATGAAAAAGGAAAAAGCGTTTAATCTAATGGTATTCATGCTACCAATTTAGTCATTATAGGTGTTACAAACTTCTTCAAATTCTCTCAAATGAGCAAGTACATAAAAATATAACAAGAATTTAAGTAACAATAATAATTAATAATAATAGTAATTAATAATAGTAATAATATTAAGTAATAATATTAATAATAATAATAATAGAAAAGAAGAGGAGGAAGTAAATATAATGAGAACTTTGAGATGGAAGATTAATGTAAGGATTAAACATATGATAAAAGACAAAATGTCAAGGTTAGAGGATCCAATCCAAATAGTATTTCAAACAAGTATAGTATAAACTCTTAAATACTCAATTTGGAAACCACACACGAAGGAGTGTTCCAGTCGGATGATTTTGTCATTAAATAAGCTCATATATAAATTATTAACATGATCATATTAAATATCTTATTTACATAACACCAAACTTTTAAAAATATTGTCAGATAATTCATGATGTAAACTGAATGTTAACAACAAATCGAGTACCTTTCATAGCCCAGGTAGTAGGTAATACCATACGGTTAGGCTATGAGAGTTGCAAGCATTTGTTGTACCAAATATTATACAACACAAATTTAGATTAACCATTAAAACAAGCTAGGTATTAAGAATTGAGTAAGATAAAAAGATAAGACATGTTAATATTAACACATTAAGGTCCATGTTGGAGTTTTACACCATATTTGTATTCTTACACCATTAGTGTAACCCTTTTTCACCTTGACATAATAAACTTAGCTAAACATAATGAAGAAGAAAAACATAAATAAACAAAACAAGAACATAAATAAAATGCAAGTTAACTAAGGAAAGGAAAGGAAATGAAAAGCATAAACAAGAAATTAATGAAAGCAAAACTTAAGAATTACAAAAAATATAAAGAGAGAAATAAAGAGCATGAACTTGATCTTGAACAACCAAGGCCCCCAAAAACACGGCAAATGCCTCCATTTTATAGGCCAAAATTCGGAATTATTGATTTGTATGACTAAATTGTTGAGTGGGTGGCCATACTTTTGACTTAGTGAAAATCCTTATTCATCTTGTCTAAATAAAACGAAAATGCTAGCATCAGAACTGGGGTCCACTTGAAAGCATGAAAAAAGTTGTAGGAAATTGACTAAGCTTTTTCCAGAAAAAAAAAGTGGAGAGGTGATTTGGACTTCTAGAACTTCATATATGGCCCCAAACACTGAACAGTGTTTGGGCTGCATGACCTGATTCGGACTACTCCGTTGTTTGCTATCATTTAGGAACATGAAAACGGCCTTCTTAGATCTTAATGTCCAAATGAAAGGTTTGTAGGTCTATGTCTTATCAAATCTCTGTAAACATTTCAGATCATGTGGATATCTACAATCTTGAGATATGACCCAATTACCGAACAGTGTTCCAATTTGGGACTGCACCAAACGGTCTCTTTTTTCTAAGCTTCATCCTTCTTTTATCTTCAAAATTTCAGTAGTTTGAATTCATCAATTCAATCTTTGATTTATGTGAATATGCCTGCAATTTTAAGATGAACATTTACCATATACTTAGGGTAATTTTATAATAATTAGACTTGTTATTATAAAACATGCTTTAGTTTAAGGATTAATTGCGATACTTTAAGTGCAAAATGATGAATATAAACCCATGATAAACACGCACCTTTTAAGTACTAATCAGGGGTCTTTAAACTGAAAAGTGAGAAGACAACCTAAAGTAAATAGCTTAAGATTCTCGCAACCAATTGTTAAGGAAAGCTAGACAAGACTGAGGGATGTAAATGGGGTTGCATTAGGGACCTAATTTCATAACATTTAATAGATGAAATGTATAATTTTGAATGCAAAAAACTTAGAGAGGTGGCCAACTATGGTGAGGGTTGGGCATAACATATATTAAAGGGATAAAAAGCAAAGATGATGATCTTGTTATAGCTGCTTTATTTATGTGAAACCAAATCAAAAATTTAAATGAGTTAATGTCATGAATTCTGCATATGTGGTTGAAGAACTTGTATGAAAATGTGTTGGTGGATGGTTAGCACAAAAAACATGTGTGTTTGTAGCCTCGAAAGCATGTTACAGTTGACATAGGAATCTAATGACACAATATGTGCTGGAATTGAATTTGCATGTGTTGTTCATGTTAAAATTAGATGATTCTACTGGATCCAAAGAATGAATTGTGATATTGGCAGCAAATTAGGTGTTTGCTACCACATTAGGTATTCCACAGCGAATAAGGTGTTCGCTGCTAAATTTATGTTGTCCGCATCGAATCATGTGGTTTCATTGCTGAATTTGTGTTATCCATAATGAATCAAGTGTTCGGTGTTAAATTGTGTTTTTTCATAGTGAATCAGGTGGTTCTTTGCCAAATTTGTGTTGTTTGCAACGAATTCAGGTGTTTCGTTGCTGAATTTGTGATTTGCGCAGCAAAAAAACCCAGGTGTTCGCTAACTTAATTTGTGTTATTCGTAGTGAATCATGGTGTTCGCTGTGCGCAAAGAATCAGGTGTTCGCTGTCAAATTGTGTTGTTCCGCAGTTAATTAAGTGTGTCCCTGCCGAAATTGTGCTGCATGCAATGAATCAGGTTTTCCCTAACCAAAAAAAAAAAATTATGTTGTCCACAATGAATCAGGTTTTGCAACCTAATTTGGTGTTTGTTTGCAGTGAATCTGGCGTAACGCTGTCGAAGTTGTATTGTCTCCAGCAAAAGTGGGATTTGCTGCCAAAATTGAGTTGCCTACAGCGAACTAGCATTCGGCTTCCAAAAGCGTGTTGGCTGCAAACCAAGAAACATATTGTTGCGGAAATTATTGTGCCTGCAGTGAAACAATTTTGCCTGCCGAATTGTGCGGCTGATAGTAAGCTAGTTTTTTGCTTTCAAAATGTGGGGCCTGTAGTGTACCAATTATTGCTGCCAAACTGTACGGCCTACAACGAATCAGTTTTCGTTGCCGGGAATTGTGTGGCCAGCAGCAAATCAATTTCGCTACTGATTTTCTACAATAGACCCCCCGTGCTGAAATTGACTTAAATGCTTGTAACAATTTCATTGTATGATGGTGGTAAAATGAAGAACACTTGAATATGAATATATGGACTCTTGAAATAAGTATGGTGATGAGTGTGATTTACAGATGCATAATGTACTGATTTGTAGCCTATTGATATTCTTAGATGGTGTGGCTGGGATCGAACCATCACCGGGACAAGGACAACCCATAAATGGATCTGGTAGTTTCCACCTTTTTCTTGTATGATGCGTTTCTATGTTTTTGAAATAAATTACTTATGATGATATTCTATTAAATCCTTGTTGAATGATGAAACCACGATGAAGTGATTGATTAAATTCTTGATAATTGTCGAAACGACTATGAAATGTCGATCACGTTCTTGATGAATGTTGAAACAATGGACGAAAATGTTAGTTTAATGTTTTCTAAAATGACCCATTTTGAGGTGGATATATTATTGTGTTTCCAAAATGTTAAACCGAATATTAGATGTTGATTGGGCTCTTATGAATTTGGGTTTTGCTTGATGAACGATAGTATGAGTATTACAAAGGATATACTATTGTATTTTTTTTATTGAAATGTAATTGTGACGAATGGTTGTTGGAGTATTACGAAGGATGTATCATTTTGTTATATTGAATAGTAATTATGACGAATGTTTTTACGAAGGATCTACCGAGTATTATATTGAATGAAATTACATCATGAATGGTTTTGTGTATGAGTATTACGAGGGATCTATTTTTGCATTGTATTGAACAATAATTGTCAAAGAATGGTTAGATGAATAATACGAAGAGTACTGTGTTTGGGGGGGGTTTTATTTTATACCGAATGCTAAACTGTTATAGACTGTTAGTTTGTGCATTACAAAGGATCTATTATCAAGTTACTGAATGTTAAATTATTACAGAACACTTGTACGAATACCATGAATGGTCTTCTATTATGTTGTAGTGAATGGCAAATTGGTAAAGAATCGTTTGAATGAGCAAATCAAGGGATATTACCTATGAGTATAGTGATTTCCACAAACCGCCTCTGGAACATTTTGATTGGTTGAACGATTGGTTTCGGCTAATTAGCATTCTACGCGGATGATTACGATGAACAAATGATAAGCTATGATTAATGTCATCAAAAGTGGATGAACTGGGATGAATAAATGATTAGCTTTAACTAATTCATCCGAATGAATGACCAGAGACAAATGATTAACTAGCTTCAACTAATGGCATTCAAATGGATTGATCGATATAAATGATTGATTAGCTCCCGTTAATGGAATCCAAATCGTATGACTGAGATGAACAAATGATTAGCTTCGGCTAATGACATCCGAATGGATGACCAGAACAAGTGATTGCTTAGCTTTGGCTAATGGCATCATAAGTGGATGGTTGGGATGAACAAAATGATTATCTTTGGCTAATATCATCCAAAGTAGATGGATGGGATGAGTAAATGACTAGCTTTAGCGTAATGAAACCCTAAGTGGATGACCAGGATGACTAAATTGATTAGCTTTCCGTAAATGGCATCCTAAATGGAAAATCAAAATGAATAAATGACTAGCATCGGCTACTAGCAGCCTAAGTTGATGATCGGGATGCACCAATGGATTTAGCTAAAAATAATGGCTACCCTAAGTGGATGACTAGGATGAATAAATGATTGGCTTCGACTGATGGCATCCTAAGAGGATAATTAAATTTGAGTGTTATGAGTTAGTTTTAAGAGCTGATGCGTTCATGTATACTTCGTTTTGTATATACTAAGTATATGAAAGAACTATGAATTGTTTTTATATTTTGAACAGAGAATAATATTAGTTTGGCTAATGGTATTAGAGATGAATGATCGAGTTTGAGTATTGTAAATAGCCTTGATAATTGATGAATTAATTAACATAGTCTTACATAAGCAAGGACAAATGACAGAATTATGCTCTTTTGGTCCATGAATGAAATGTAACGTTAGTATGCCTTTTCTATGTTTTCTCTGAAATTGCCTATAATGCTTGAAATTACCTTGTGTTTAGTAACATGGACATCATACCACCAAAGTGCGTAAGGAAAATTCATTTTGTGGCTCACATGTTTTGAAAAGAACGATATATTCATATGCTATAGGTGATATGAATTTCCTATATGAATGGCTGCGTTCTCACTCAATTAGTCATCCGACCTCTTTTATAAAGACTATTAATGAAAAATTGAAATGGTACCATGGAAGTGAATTTACGAATAAGTTGATATGATGGATATGAACTATACATTTGAGGAATTCATCTAATGAGGATGTCATATTGTGAAATTACATGAGGTTAAGATAACGAAAGAACTAGTTGTGTAACTTATTGTTTCAACACTCTTGTATGAACGCATGATGATAATGAGATTATAACCAGAAGTGTGAATTTATGAGTATGATGACACTCTTGTATGAACTTGTGATGATAACGAGATTTGAACAAGAATGTGAATTTATAAGTATGTCCGATAATGCTTAAATGTAAACCTACGAGTATGGAAAATATAATAATATAGGGCACATGTAATTGAGAATCCGTTCTATAAGAAAGTTGATTTACGTTATCCTACCAGAAAATGTGCCTTGTTAATGAACAACATGCCCATAATAAATCTAAAGAATGATATGGTGAAAAACATCCAGAAAGCAAACAGATTAAAAAACAATTCCAATGATTTTTGGCCGTGAAAAAAAACCGGTCCTTACAGGTAACACATTGATTTTATACTTTATTTACTGGGCATTTAAGACACTTTCTCATGTAATTTATGCAATCCCTCTCCATGGTTATCCAAAAATACCTAGCCCTCTAGATTTGTCTGGTCATCATATGATCCAATTATGTGTGTTAGAACAAATTCCATCATGTAATTTTCATACAGTGTTTTCCTGTTTTCTTTTTTCATTTAGACATCTTAGAAAAATCTCATCAAACACCTTTTTATATAAAAATTCTCCATCCAAGTAGTAATTAATAGCAATTCCTTTGTAATGTCTTTCAATCTAACTTAGATGCCACCCTTGGGATATTCTCAATACTGGACAGATTTCTTTACGTCGTAGTATCAAGGTTTACTCATCTATTTCTTCCTCTACTAAGTAGCAACAAGTAGGAAATTTTCAAATTCTTATACATATTGGTTGTACTTGATCCTCACAATCAATTTGATCCATAGTGGTCCAAGTTATTAGAGTTATCAACAAAGTAGGTTTTTGTCCGTTCCCAAATGTATAAATTCTACATCATCAAAGTCCTTTATTAGTTTTGGAAAGATATTTCTGATATGACCTCAACTTTTCATCTGTAGTTTGTCATTCTCCCCTTTTTTTTTTTAACTTGAAAGATTAACATCCCCGTCATGGAGGTCCTCTATGAGGTGACATTGTTAAATTCGTTTATTTGTATGTTACTGCAATTGGGGGCACTCTAGAGGGGGCCATAAGTGCAATGCATTTATACGCAGTTATATTTGGGTTTAGGGCAGTATGGAATTGGCGTAGTTGATTTTGTTTGGAACATACACAATGTTCGGTAGTATTATAAGTATATATAATAGGAATGTATTTTATTTAATTATTTATTTGTTTTGGGTTGGTTTGTGTATTTTTTTGTTTTGGGTGAAGGGAGTGAGGGAGGTTTTGAGTTAGATGTTGGGAGTAGTGGGAAAAAAGTGTATTACCGAATGGTGGGGTAGGGGTTGGGTTGGTATATGGGTTGTTATGTTGAGAATGTCATATGTGGAGAGAGAGCGAAAGTAAATTGATAAGGGGGGGGATGGGTAGAAATTATACTTAAACATATAAACAAAAAATATTTACAATATGCTTTATATAACAAAATATCAGTATAGTTAGATAAAAATAAATAAATATAGTTACATAAGCATGAAGTATGGTTATATGAACTACATGGTTAAATTCATTCAATCAAGTTTAAACCAGCATTAATATATACAAACTAAGTCATACAAAACATTTTCATGTTTATAAAATACAAGGGTATACTCCTTAAAACCTAGATTACAATAAGGGAACATAAGCTAGGATCTAATCATGACATGCATGCGATAAACCTGAAATAACATACATATTAATGAAAGGTTGAATATTATAATAAAATATAACAACATGAATATCTAACAATTTTAACATAGTAAAAATGCATTCATAGTTCATTCGCATCTCACTTCTAGTTTTTATTAGAATCCCTTCCTTATCAACTATTAAAAATGGATCCCTCTGCCACTTTTAACCTTCATTCCAGACTTTAATGAGATCAAACATAATTAATTATGCCTATCACCATTAATCAATACCAATTTCACTAGTACCATCATCATCACCCCATATGAGTCCGATGTTAAGGTGATCCCCTTATTCAGGAACCTAAATATACACTAAATGTCTGCTAAGCCCAATACATGAAGATCCCCTTTACACCGAGATCCTAACATACACTGAATGTAATGCTAGTCCATACATGGGGATCCTCTTACCCGGGATAACTAACATACACTAAATGTAAGCTAATCTAATCATGGGATTCCCCTTACCCTGGGATCCTAACATCACACTAAATGTATAGTTGTTTACGCCTCAAATCACACTTCACATATTTTCCTTTGTCAGTGATAAATTTATCATTTGACAATTCACGACAACTTTTCACCTTGAATACCCACATACATTCCGTAATTCTATTTCACATTGGTAATATAAATA